>WBZZ01001230.1:127500-130000 GCA_019918135.1 Paulinella micropora
GCGGTTACGTCGCCGCAATCAAGGCGGCGCAATTAGGTCAGCATAGAGCATGCATTGAACACCTGTGCCAGAGTTGCTGCTGCTGCTGCTGTTGGAATTGTGTGTGGTGTGTGTGTGTGTTTTGGGGGGACAGGGACAGCTACAGCGAACCACATAACAACAGCACCCCGCATGCACAAACGGGCACAACCTCTGCTCGCCCCCCCCCCCCCCCCCCCTCCTCTCTCTCTCTCTCTCTCCCTCTGGCAGGGCTGAAGACGGCCTGTGTTGAGTCGCGGGGCACGCTGGGCGGGACCTGCCTCAACGTGGGCTGCATCCCCTCCAAGGCGCTGCTCAACGCCTCGCACCACTACCACATGGCCAAAGCCGACTTCGAGAAGTTTCTCTCTCTCTCTTTCTCTCTCTCCTCCCCCCCCCCCCCCCCCCCCCCCTCTCTCTCTCTCCGCTCTCTCTCTCCTCTCTCTCCTCTCTCTCTCTCCTCTCTCTCTCTCTCTCTCTCTCTCTCTCTCTCTCTCTCTCTCTCTCTCTCTCTCTCTCTCTCTCTCTCTCTCTAGGCCGCCGCCGCACAACTCAGTTGCCGTATCCATATCTCAAATCCCACAACCTACCGCATCATATATCTTATCCTGTCATGTATCTTCTCTCGGACACCTATGCGCACCACACACTGCATGTCCAGCTTATTAAATCTGCCTCGCGACAATATACTGATCATGTTCGACAACATCTGTGGGGCGGTAGGTACGGGATTGAGGGCGGGGATGGTATCAAGATCAACGTGGAGAAGATGCTGGGCGCGAAGCAGAAGGCAGTCAAGGGGCTGACGCAGGGTATTGAGGGCCTCTTCAAGAAGAACAAAGTCGACTATGTCAAGGTCCGCGCCCTCGCCCCTGCCACACACACTTGCTTACAAACCCAACCGCCATGCCACCACCACCCCCAACAACAGGCACAGAAACAACTCAATAAAGACATTTCAAAAAGTATATATTCTTGCTTTTGTATGTTGATGTGTTGGTGCTGGGGCATGTTGGGCAGGGCTTGATTGAAGAAACCATGCCCGTGTGTTGGTGTGGTTGCCTGCGGTCAAGAAACCTCTGTGTGTTGATGTGGTTGTGTGGACAGGGCTTCGGTAAGCTCGCCAGCCCTACCTCGGTCAAGGTCGCTCTCAACGCGGGTAACGCTTGCGTCAACACATGCAGTAATCTACAAGTTATATATTTTCTATACATGATGATATGGTGTATGTATGCGGTACATACATATGATTCCATTTTAAAGAATGCATGTATCATCTCTCTCTCTCTCTCTCTCTCTCTCTCTCTGTGGCAGGTGGTGAGGAGACGTTGCAGGCTAAGAACATCATCATCGCCACGGGCTCCGAGCCCTCCACTCTTCCAGGCCTGAACGTAGACCAGAAATACATCGTCGATTCCACCGGTCCCCACGCCGACCTAGCTCATGCAAAAATAATTCAACATTTATCTCAGCTTTCTCGTTCCATATTAACGCTAGAATATAATTCTCAAGGCACCGTTTTAAAGCTCAAGATCAGGGCTTTCAAAAAGTGCTCACTTTTGTCTGTCTCGAATAGGGATAGACAAACCAGCTCATATGAGAGCATTTTGCATATTGACCCATTCACCACCTGCCTGCCCCGCCCCACTCCTAACTACTTGCCTGCCCACCTAACATACCACCTATTTATCTATCATCATACCCACCTAAACATACCACCTATTTATCGATCATCAATCTACCTTAGGGGCGCTAGACATCTCCAAAGTGCCCAAGCATATGGTGGTCGTAGGTCGCCCCGCCAACCCCGCGCATGTGATAACAGACAGGCAGGAAGGACGAGGAGGAAGAGGAGGAGAGAGAGAGAGAGAGAGAGAGAGAGAGAGAGAGAGATGTGTGTGTGGGGGGGGGGGATATATATATATATAATTTATATATACATATATATAATTATTTTTTTTATTATATATTTCTCTCTCTCTCTCTCTTTCTCTCTCTCTCTCTCTATATATATATATATATATATATATATGTGTGTGTGTGTAGAGAGAGAGAGAGAGAGAGAGAGAGAGAGAGAGAGAGAGAGAGAGAGAGAGAGAGAGAGAGAGAGAGAACAGTCAGTGCGCGCGCGTGTGTGTGTGTGTTTGCCACCCGCCACACGCAAACACACCAACACACACACACACACACACACATGCATACATACATATAGGTGGTGGTGTGATTGGGCTGGAGCTGGGTTCGGTGTGGGGTCGCCTGGGCGCCAAGATCACCGTGGTGGAGTACCTTGACCGCATCATCCCAGGTCCTCTCTCTCTCTCTCTCTCTCTCTCTCTCTCTCTCTCTCTCTCTCTCTCTCTCTGTGTCTCTCTCTCTCTCTCTCTCACACACACACACACTCACACACTCACTCACAGACACACACACACACAGTGAGGTACCTGGACTGAATCATCCCCGATGCCAGCACATGCAACAGCAC
>WBZZ01001230.1:137500-207500 GCA_019918135.1 Paulinella micropora
ATATGCTGGTTGATAGCCCAGGACCCAGCAGACACCAGATTGTTATGGGTGGGGTTTCGAGGCAGCTCTAGCAACCGCGCTTGGTGTATGCACTTGCACATTCGGTGACGTCTTGCAAGAGGTTGCTGGGACTGCGGAATAACCTCGGCTTAGTGCAGTCTTGCCCTCAGGAGCTCCATCGGTGGCCCCGATCATCAGGCGAGAGACTGACACGGGGGGGTGGAGGACCTCGAACAAGGGTATTGGAGGCTTATGTCCGTTGAGGATATGCCATTAGCTGCATCAGTACGCCTGAGATATAGTAAATCTGCCTTGGAGTGTTGACTGTGACATATTTGAGGGAAATCCCGATGAAAAAACCTAGTCACACTTGCTAAACAGAGTTCCAGCCCAATGGCCTCAAGGCGTTAAACTGTGACGCCAACTCATAACCCTTTGGTGCTAGATGCTGGGGGAGGGTCGTTGCGCGCGTAAAAGATCTTAAACTCCGCATATGCTGGTTGATAGCCCAGGACCCAGCAGACACCAGATTGTTATGGGTGGGGTTTCGAGGCAGCTCTAGCAACCGCGCTTGGTGTATGCACTTGCACATTCTGTGACGTCTTGCAAGAGGTTGCTGGGACTGCGGAATAACCTCGGCTTAGTGCAGTCTTGCCCTCAGGAGCTCCATCGGTGGCCCCGATCATCAGGCGAGAGACTGACACGGGGGGGTGGAGGACCTCGAACAAGGGTATTGGAGGCTTATGTCCGTTGAGGATATGCCATTAGCTGCATCAGTACGCCTCAGATATAGTATTATTATTATTATTATTATTATTATTATTGGACACCGTGATAGCCCAGTGGTCAAGTTCTACCATCTGGGCCCTGTTGCCAGTTCGATTCCCGTCGGTGCCACCAGTATTTTCATTGAACATACCGGTCCGTCTGGACCAGTATTTTCATTGAACATACCGGTCCGTCTGGAAGTGTTGGAACTGCCCTTGCGGGGGTGTCATTACAGCCTATCGTCAATTCTTCGTACTCCCCTCACGGGTGAGACGATGGAGGCGCATGTGCAGAAATGCATCAGCCATTGACAGAGAAGCACTATTATTATTATTATTAATATTATTATTATTATTATTATTATTGGACACCGTGATAGCCCAGTGGTCAAGTTCTACCATCTGGGCCCTGTCGCCAGTTCGATTCCCGTCGGTGCCACCAGTATTTTCATTGAACATACCGGTCCGTCTGGACCAGTATTTTCATTGAACATACCGGTCCGTCTGGAAGTGTTGGAACTGCCTTTGCTGGGGTGTCATTAGAGCTTATCGTCAATTCTTCGTACTCCCCTCACGGGTGAGACGATGGAGGCGCATGTGCAGAAATGCATCAGCCATTGACAGAGAAGCACTATTATTATTATTATTATTATTATTATTATTATTATTTTGGACACCGTGATAGCCCAGTGGTCAAGTTCTACCATCTGGGCCCTGTCGCCAGTTCGATTCCCGTCGGTGCCACCAGTATTTTCATTGAACATACCGGTCTATTTCTGGACCAGTATTTTCATTGAACATACCGGCCCGTCTGGAAGTGTTGGAACTGCCCTTGCGGGGGTGTCATTAGAGCTTATCGTCAATTCTTCGTACTCCCCTCACGGGTGAGACGATGGAGGCGCATGTGCAGAAATGCATCAGCCATTGACAGAGAAGCACTATTATTATTATTATTATTATTATTATTATTATTGGACACCGTGATAGCCCAGTGGTCAAGTTCTACCATCTGGGCCCTGTCGCCAGTTCGATTCCCGTCGGTGCCACCAGTATTTTCATTGAACATACCGGTCTATTTCTGGACCAGTATTTTCATTGAACATACCGGCCCGTCTGGAAGTGTTGGAACTGCCCTTGCGGGGGTGTCATTAGAGCTTATCGTCAATTCTTCGTACTCCCCTCACGGGTGAGACGATGGAGGCGCATGTGCAGAAATGCATCAGCCATTGACAGAGAAGCACTATTATTATTATTATTATTATTATTATTACTGTTATTATTACTATTACTATGGACACCGTGATAGCCCAGTGGTCAAGTTCTACCATGTGGGCCCTGTCGCCAATTCGATTCCCGTCGGTGCCACCAGTATTTTCATTGAACATACCGGTCCGTCTGGAAGTGTTGGAACTACCCGTGCGGGGATGTCATTAGAGCCTATCGTCAATTCTTCGTACTTTCCTCACGGGTGAGACGATGGAAGCGCATGTGCAGATTTGCATCAGCCATTGACAGAGAAGCACTATTATTATTATTATTATTATTATTATTATTATTATTATTACTATTATTATTATTATTACTATAATTGGACACCGTGATAGCCCAGTGGTCAAGTTCTACCATCTGGGCCCTGTCGATTCCCGTCGGTGCCACCAGTATTTTCATTGAACATACCGATCCGTCTGGACCAGTATTTTCATTGAACATACCGGCCCGTCTGGAAGTGTTGGAACTGCCCTTGCGGGGGTGTCATTAGAGCTTATCGTCAATTCTTCGTACTCCCCTCAGGGGTGAGACGATCGATGGAGGCGCATGTGCAGAAATGCATCAGCCATTGACCGAGAAGCACTATTACTATAATTATTATTATTATTATTATTATTATTACTATTACTATGGACACCGTGATAGCCCAGTGGTCAAGTTCTACCATGTGGGCCCTGTCGCCAGTTCGATTCCCGTCGGTGCCACCAGTATTTTCATTGAACATACCGGTCCGTCTGGAAGTGTTGGAACTGCCGTGCGGGGGTGTCATTAGAGCCTATCGTCAATTCTTCGTACTCCCCTCACGGGTGAGACGATGGATGGCTGTTGGGTGGTTGTTGGCAAGAGCAGGCTGGGAGTGGCTGGCTGTGTGCTGTTGGCAGGTGTGATTGGCATTGAGTACCAGGCTTCCTCAGAAGACATCGCCCGCGCCTGCCACGCCCACCCGGTCCGCGCGCGACCCTGACCTGCCCATGTGCTAGCCTGAGTGTGCTGGCCTCTCCAGCCCTGCGCTTGTGCGCCTGTGTGTGCATGCATTCCTTTGCTTGGGTGTGCGTTTCCATGCGAAGTTGATCATCTTTTTACGTGTGCGTGTTTGTCTGTGCGTGTCTGTATGGTGTATTCGTGTCTATGGTGTATTCGTGTTAGTCGTGTGTCTGAAAGGGTGGGTGGGTGGGGGGGGGGGGGGGGGGGGGGGGGGGGGGGGGGGGAATGGCAAGGGAGGGAGGGAGGAGGCTGAGGAGGGATCGAGATATTGGGCTGTTGCTGGTGGGTTAGACCTTCTCGGAAGCGGTCAAGGAAGCCTGCCTCGCCACCTGGGCCAAGGTAAGCCGCCCTGCAATCTACCTTTCTTTCTTTCTTTCTTTCTTTCTTTCTTTTTACCTGTCTATCTATCTATCTATCTATCCATCTATCTATCTACCTGGTATCTGTTATCTATCTATTAATCTATCAATCTATCATCCTATCTGTATATTCTTTCTTTCTTTCTTTCTTTCTTTCTATCTTACCTACCTATCTTACCTACCTATCTGTTTGTAAAATCTAGTACAATGTAGCTTAAGTTTTCAGTGTAGTGTAGTTGGTATACAAAGACGCGACTGGCTTGCGTGTGCAGCCTATCCATTTCTAAATGCCTTCCTTTGACGAAGCGTGGATCGCAACAAATAACAAAGGACCTGCTTTTTTGATCTCTTGCGTCCCATCTTTCCGTCTCCTCTATTTACTTTCTTATTCTTCGACTCACATCCTGGTCTGCCAGGCCAGCTCGCCCAGCTTGGTTGGGTCGCGTGTTGTCCAGGCAGGCTGGGCTAGTTGGGAGCGTTCAGTTCCTCTTTTGTTCCACTCTCCTCCGCCCTGATTCAAAAAAAAACTGCTCTTGTGTGTTGCGCCAGTATTTTCTGACAGGTTTGTCATTGAGGACCAAGCAATTTCAAACTGCAACCTCAGCTACCTCTTCTTTCCTAGCGTTCCAATCGAGGACAAATTCCAATAAAGATCAGATGTTCTGCAAGTGTTAATTTCACTTGGGGATGAAGGAACAATACACAACTGCTTCGCAATTATTACAAGTAACAACCGGCAACCGGGCTTAGAACAATGCACAACGGCTTCACAACGCAACGGTAACCGGGGCGTCCCCCTTCTCACCGAAAACACGTACTTGCACTCAGTAAGATTTACCGAACAATAAGAACAATTGACGCAAGTTCAAAGCATTGTAGGATCGGCAATTAGACCCTTCTCCTCAGTATCTACAGTTACGTATTATTAATAATAGTTTTTAACAGCACCAGAGTTATCAGACTGAGCACTTTAACTACCAGCCAAAATCGCTACCGTTAACTTTTCACTGTTTTTGACCGGTCCGTTATAATAGATTCTCCTCTGCACTACGTTTCGACTTCACTAACTAGTTTTCGATTTCGTTCAGAAATGATTTCAAACGATCAAGTCCGACAAAGTTCTTTTGAGAAAGATCACTATATATGATGAGTCAACTATCCATTGGACATTAAGTAGACACTTTCTCCTCAGTTATGATATGTCCCTTATTGCTCAATTATCCGTTACGTGAGTAGTAGTCGTTACTGTTAGTACAATAGTACGGTATTATTAGTTGTTAATACAGTCACGGTCCGACCAAGTGTAGTACTTATCTTGGTCACGTAGTACTGGTGGCACCAGCCGGCTTTTTACTATTACACATTTTACCCCGCATATCCGTGCTTTACGTGGGCCGGTCAATTTCTGGAAGATACATCTTTTGTGTGACGTCGGCAATCACGAGCCACTGTTAGACTGGCGGGAATTGTTTCAGTATGATTGTCACGTTAAATTCTTCAAGGTTGGAAGTCGCAAGCCGCTAGGAGGGCCCCGCGGGACGCCCCGAGTGCAGGTTGAAGACGGGAACTTGATTCTGAGAAATTGCAGGGGAGTGCCCGGCGGTTTTTGTCCATTGTGTTATGGGCCTTGGAGCGTTTCTGTGCTAACGGATCACAGACGAAGACCTTCGTTCAAAGGGTGTTGGGGTCTACTTTAAATGACCCCCTACGTGAGGACTCTTGAAGCGCGCATTTCAAATTGCAGTGCCTTCAGTACACTGGCAACAGCTGATCACTGTAGACACTTCCCACGATCTGCTCTGCTTGTGTGCAGCGGAAGGGCAAGGTGGGAGACCGGATGGACAAGATCGTGACAGACCGTGAGGGTTGCACCTGCGTACCGTTCAGGTTCGGAGCGAGTGGGGGTGTGCCTCTGAAAGGTTTTTGTTCTTGTTCAGGGGAGTGTGCTGAACGTGTTTGTATCGAATGCTTAGAAGGACACACGGGCATACCATTTGTTGCGCTCAAATGCTACAAGCCTGGTGTATTGAACGTGTTTGTTTCCTTGCTTAGAAGAACACACTGAAACATCAGTTTTTTGTGCTCATTATAGCAAGGGGACGTGGTGAGACTGTACACCCTAAAAGGCGAGCCTTGGGCAAGTGGGGTGAAGTGTCAAGGGACCGTTTAGGTAGGTGTACGAAAACAACTCAAATACAAACCTCAGTAGGTTGGATACCTGACTTTGCAAATAGGACTCATAGTGGACGGAAGGCTGTCGTAGATGATAGCTGAGGTAGTCTCTGTGGAGTCTGAGTGAAATAGTCAGTGATAGCACGCGTAGGTGAAGAGAGAGAGAGAGAGAGAGAGAGAGAGAGAGAGAGAGAGAGAGCCTCGGAGAGAAAGCATAAAGGGAGGTGTGGCAGCTTAAAGCACTATACTGTGTACTAGAGTGTGTGTGAGCCTGCTGGTGTCCTTTGAAGTGTCCTCTCTGTGTGGGCGTGTGTGTGGTTGCTTGCCTGTGTCTGTGCCATCAGAACAGACTCGTGAGCAAGGTGTGACTCTATCTCTATTTTACAAGTAGAGAGCATAGGTGTGGGCTGTGTGAGAGAGTGTGTGAGGTGAGTGTGTGTCTGATCGAGACCGACGGTAGTTAGAAATGGCTACTAGTAAGACAGACAACAAGATCACATTCACTGGTAAAGAAGCATGGGTTCTGCTTCATAGACAGGCAGTCCAAAGCTGCCATGCTAAGGCTCCTAAGGAAGCATTACAAGGTACAGCCGCCCATAAGCAATACGTTCACCGGGAGAACGCACTAAAGGGTAGGGAAGTGCCTTCCTTCATCCTAGCTTGGGGAGAAGTGGCCGAGCTGAATGATTGGGCAGACTTAGACGATGACGTGGTAACTGAATACTTTGAGGACAAAGCCAAGGGTCCTACTCGTCTGTGTCCGATGCCCAACACAAAACCCTCTGCTCAAAACTCAGATGAGGCGTTAGGGGTAGATGGAGGACAGAAAACCCCAACCAAACTTTATAAACCGGTGTTCAGGTCCGAAGGAGGAAGCCACTGAGACTGAAGAAGGAAAGGAAGAAGGAGATGAAGACCGTGACACTCCCGACCTCTACTCTAGTGGGTATGCTAGCACTGACAAACCTAGGCTGTCAGCTGGGGGCTCAGACTCAAAGGGCGACGGCAAGAGTGGGGCCTCCCGAGGACAGACGGACCCCTCTAAGGTCACTACCCCACTAGAGGGTACTGATCATGCTCGCGCACTGACACGACAGGTGATGGCCTATGACGCTAGTATACTTGCAGAGATGAGCAAGCAAAAGGAAAGAATGTTCAATATCATTTATGATATGCTCGGTGGTGAGGCCAAGAGCCTAGTGCGTGACTTAGCCGATCCGGAACGTACTGTCCGACGTACTAGATACTGCTGCTTACTAGTAAAGAGGAAGTCATTCAGCTCCTTCTGAATCATCTTAATATCCTGGACGTCGGCTGAGTCGGCTTTCTTATACCGGGCTTGCAACCTATCCCATAGAGCCTTTGGCGGGGTTTTGACCAAAGGTCAGGCGTTGACCTGAACGCTAGGAGAGACTGGTTGGCAGACTACGACCAAGCCCCAACCGATAGACTGCTTCGACAGATAGTGAAGGACGCTTTAGTAGGTCCAAAACAATCTGACTCTAGAGTGAAGAAAGCATGGCAGGTGTGGGTGGAGATGGCCAAGCTGAACCGGAAGCAGTTCAAATGGGACTACCACATGGTGGAAGTTTGTGCAGGATCGAGCCCTAGAATTGGACAAGAAGTTTGACCGGGCCAAAGTGACTAGTTCCACCGAAAAGGGTTTGGCTGCCCGGAAGGCCGGTAAAGGTAAGTCCAAAGACGAGTGCTGGATTTTCAGCAAAGAGGGCAAGTGCACTCGCGGTGCCTCGTGTCGGTACCTCCATGTTGGGGGAAAGGTGAGGGGTGTGTGTTTCCTTGGGGAAAAGCAAGGGGAGTGTAGGTGGGCAGACAAGTGTAAGTTTGAGCACGACCCGGCCAAAGCCAAGAAGACCCCCTCCAAGCCGGCGGACAACACTAAGGGTGATAAGAGCAAGAAGAGCGACAAGAGCAAGGGTCCCAAGTGTTACAACTGTTTCGAAAGGGGACATGTCGCCGGTAAGTGCACCAAGAAGTGCCGGGTGTGCGGGAGTAAGCACAAACTGAGCAAGTGCCCGGACAAAGGCAAGAAAGAGAAGGGGGAGGCGGCCAAGGGCTCTGATGGAGATAGTGATAGTGAAGACTCTGAGGAGGAGGAACCTGGGGTGGCCTTAGCAAAGATGATGAAGTTCTTAACCGGAAAGTCAAAAGACCAAGCACTCATAGCCAAACCCGGGGGCGATAACCTTCCCGAGCCGGTCCTACCCCCGGAGGACGAGAACAGTTTAGAAATACTGCTAGATGACGACGCCGACATTGATAAGACGAATGAGGGTCGGTGTCATGGAGTGGCGGAGGGAAAGCGTAGGTGCTTAGCAAGCTTGAAGGACCTTGAGTCTAAGTTCTATAGCATGAGGATTAAGGCAGCCACCCTCATCGATAGCAACTGTTGCGTTGAACACCAGTACCAGCGGGCAAAGCAAGAGAAAGACAATGCCTTACGCTTGTGGGCCGCCGACATGGCGCGACGGGATCATCTGCCTCATGTGTGAGATGGGAGAGAGGGGTTTGGAAGCACAGATCAAGAGTGGGAGCCACCCCTTGATGATTGAGGCCATCGTACTCCATGAAGCAGCGAGGGGTGGGATCCCTTGGAACCGGCCACTCCTCCCTATCATCCACTATGCTAAGCCCCGTGTCCCCAGGCAGTTTACCGAGTGGATTGTTAATCGGCAGCCCGTAACGTGGGAAGCGTCCGGAGTCCCCTCGTGGCGGAAGGTGTACCGCCTACATGAACCCCATGCCGGTGCCCAAGCAAAGCAAATGTACTTTCGGGGTGGGGTATCCCCCAGGGCCTCTCGTGGGGGAGTTGTGCTTCAACAAGAAGCAAAGGTACCGGTACAAGAACAAGAGCCGAGGGGTACTCCGCCCCGTCCGGTGGTACCCGCCCCACGTAGAGAGAGTAAGGGTAGACCTCAAGGGGCTAGCGGGCCGTCGGCGGTACCTGTTCCGAAGATCGAGATTGGTTCAAAAACCGAGCCGGCTGAGGCTGGTAGTGGTATTATGAGCGAAAACCTTAAATCTTTACCCAAAGCAAAAAGGGAGAAGGTACAAGGGGTAAAGGTAAGGCCCGGACCTGAGGACTACCAACCTGATGGCTTGGCGGATGTTGCAGACGAACCTCCGGAGTGGCAGTCTGATGCTGACCCTTCCTCTGGATCCGACTATGAAGATGAGCATGAGGTTGAAGAGTCCCCTGCTAAAGACATGGCCGAATCCCAAGCTCCGGAAAGGGTACCGTCTCCCATAGGTCCCGACCCTAGTGCTGAGGCAGACCCCGGTGGTAGTGATGAGACTGCCGGGACGTACCGACGGATAGCAATCCTGTGACTACCCCCTCAACCAGCCCGATCAATAGGCGTAGGTCGGTAGGTGCTCGTGCGTTTGGCTTCCTTGAGACGGTGAGAGCCTCAGTGAGTGGGACGCCCTGCTTTGCGTCTCATACTAAGACGGTAGTGCCTGCAGAACGGAAAGTGACTTCACTGTTGTCTCACACTACCAGTACCGGCCAGTCGACGGCCCAATCGGCGTCAGATGAGACCGTCAGCCCTACCCGACTAGGTACCGGAAGAGAGCCGACTCCGAGCCGTGGCCGAACAGCAAGAGGAAATGCGCAGGTTGCACCGTCCGGCCTTGAGCGGTGATGAAGAAAAGGATGAGGCCGACTTCCGGAACATGTGGGGTGAGTGGACTCGGCTGTTGTATGACTGGTGTACACACTGGGCGCAGGGCAGTGAGTATCCTATGAACAAGCCTAGGTGGCCGAGACATTGGGCCGTAGAAGGTGCTGCAGCCAACAGTGCCGCCGTATTTAAACAACGTACTAGACCGTTCCGGGTCAGAGAGAGGTTTATGAACGGCGAGAGCGTACTAGAGAAAGAATACGCGAGTTTGCCTGAGGAAGAAGGGGAAGCTGACCCCGTTGACGACCTAGTGCGCTTCATGGTAGAACGCGGGTGGATGGCGAAAGGTACCCGGTTAGCTGAGCAGGCTCTCCTAGGCCGGAGTGGTGGCAAAGACCCCATGTTTGACTCGGAAGCTACCTTACGCTTGTGCCGTTAGGGGAGGAACACCAGCTTTTCAACGTAAAGAGAGGGATGAAGCTGGTAGACACTGTTAACGGGCAAACCACCGTGACGAAGAAAGGGTCCCTAGACATGCAGACTGTGAACGGCAAATGAGAAAAGAACCAGCTACATCTGGAAAGTGTGTGGGTAAGCCCCAACCTCGATGAAACCTTAGTGTCCGGCCCAAAGCTGGCAAAGGAAGGATACAGTGTGGTGCTTGGGGAAAAGGGAGAGGGTTATATCACCAAGGCCCGGATCCCGGACATTCCTGATAGGCTTAAGGCCGGGATACTAAACATTGACGCTAAGGACTCTGAAGGTGTGGCGTTTCCTAACCTCCACAGACCAAGAGATGGCTGCTGATAAAGCTGAGGCTAGAGCTTTCTTTGGAAAGGAGAGGGCCAAGGTCACAGAGTTGACTAGCGAACAGCTACATTAGAAGTTCGGGGGACCGGGTAGCCGCATGCAACACCTCATCAGTGAGGCTTACGGGATAAAATAGTGGACGGAAAGACCCATGAGCAAGCCATAAAGGACTGTAAGGAGTGCCGGCTGCCAAAGGGGGCAAGGTGAATAATCCGGCAAGCAACCAACTGACGCAAGTCGATAAGTCGAGGCGGTGTCTTTTGATACGTCCGGGTGTTTACGTAAGCCCCTGAAGGGAGGTTTACATAATTGGTACGGCATGGTGGGGATCGAGGCCAACACCGGGTATGCGTTTGGCATCCTACTTAAGGACGGTAAAGCTGCTCCTCAAGTGCGTTTCATGCGTGGGTGTATGAACTTCCTTGAGACACAAAGCGGTAAGCGGGTAAAAGAGGTTAGGGTAGACGGAAAGCATGTGTCCGCTGACTTTAAGGAGATGGTGGAGGACACGGGAGTAAAGAAAAGGATCAACACCCTAAACGAGCACAACAAGAACGCTTACTCCGAGGTGTCCCAGCGGGACTTTTGGCGCAAAGCGCGTCATAACATGGTGAGGGCGCAGCTACCCTACGAGCTCTTGGGTTATGCGTGGTAACACGCTATCCTACTGCACAATCTTTCCCCAAAGCGGTCCGGTGGAGACGTCCGGATGTTTGAGCTTATGCCGCGTGAGAAGAAGGTGAACTGGGTCGCCTATCTTCATTCCTTTGGGTGTCTCTGTCACGTTGTCATAGATGGTAAGCTCGGACATGACGAAAGCCCCACATTCATGGCCGCATGGCTAGGTTTGAGTTTAGAGCACTCGGCTCACTTGGTCTTATGCGAGGGAAGGGTGTTTCCTTGGCGTAACGTCAAGAACTTCGACGATAGTCAGCCGGCCTGGCCTTTGCTGAAGCCTATCTGGGAGAAGAAGGGTATAGACATGACGCAGTTCAAGGAAGACCTCTTGGTAGAGGACGCAGACCTGGATCAGTTGTTTGTTCCCAAGTCCCGGGTGGGGGTGACTGAGACCGGCGCAGTTGAGAAGCCTCAGGGTCAGGGGGAGCTCTATAGTTCTGACTTGGATGGCGAAGTGGAGGAGGTGACCCCGGAGCAGGAAGCCACGGAAGCCCTTGAGGAAACTCAGGCCCCAGGACCCGATGAACCGGAAAAGGTGAAAGAGATCGGTGAGCTGAAGGGCAGGTGGGTCGAAACTCCAGCTACCCAGTGATGTTGGGCTTGGGCAAAGAAGACCTATGGGGTAGGCTTCAAGGACAAGGTCCGACGGGGACAGGTGCAAGACGTTAGCGAACCCATGTGGTAAAGAAGCAAAAGAAACACCAACCGGCCCATTTGGTAAAGTTTGAGGATGACGATGCCCCGGACCGTATGTTGGACATGGAGATCGTCAAGTACCTTACAATGCATCCGGTCCGGAGGCCGCTCACGCAGCCACGTTTACGCGGCCGGTGATCCTTCAATTACTTGAAGTTACAGTAGCGGTTTTTGCAAAGCTCAGCTTACCTGGTTGAAACTCACAATCCGAGTAGTACGTTCAGTCGTGCCGGACCGTACTTTGCAACTCAAGTCACATCTGCAACAAGTATATAGAAATCTACGCGGCCGTCACTGTAACGGTAGTAAATGAACGACTCATGTGACCGCTCTGCTATTTACTGGTATTTCACCTGCTCTCTGGAGTCAGGACTTAATGCAACCATAGAGATCTTTAATAAGAGTTCGTTGTGTAATTACAACTTGGGGTCAGTTGTATCCAAACTCACAATTCGAATTTTCCTTTCAAGTGGAAAATGCACACACAAAGCCGCTGCTATGTGTGCACTGTCGATAGGTCGATTTGAAAGCACCTCCTACAAGGAAGGTACTACTCAACGAAAGTAGGAGATCAGATGTCATCAAAAACACATATGTGATACAGATTGTTCACCTGTCTTTGCATTTTTGTGTCGTCTCTCTGCTCTTCTACACTCTACTAGGCTATGCAGTCAACCAACACAGTATGTGTCTGGTTTTGTTTGTGGTAGGGTCACCCCCTTATCCCCTAGCGAGATCCGAGTCACCCTCTCTGCTGCTCACAACGCTCTACCGGTGTACTGACACTGCCTGGCTTACTCCTAGTAACCTACTATGTTCGCCAATTCACGCCACGACGATCCCCTGTCGAGCCTCCGTGAGCACAAGAGGAAATGTTTGGATCCGTTCACCATCCTTGGCGTCCACCATGGTCTCCTGCCCTCCGAGAAGAAATTTCTGAAGGAAGTTGAAGAAGGGAAGTCAACTCCTCTTACTACGGACCTCTCCTGGACGCAATCAACGCAGTTCCGAGAATACCTGTTCACCACCTACTCTGGTGAATACGTAATATTCTACTCAAGGCAGTTAAAGACAAGCAAACTAATTTGCTTCATCTTCCATTGGTACCGACACCTGCCCTCAAGCTGATGTGTAACCCCAACGTGACTGCCCACGACGTCTACCAGTACCTGGGGCCTACAGGCTCTGCGGCACAGCACGAAGCTCTCTGGAACCAACTGGGCACCATCATTCCTCTCGAGGAATTTGTAAACCATTTGCCTGTTTCAACTTCGACCCCTGAGGCGCCTGGGTCACATTCAGGATTGGTACTCCCTGCTCCAACCAGCACTCCCATAACCGTTCCCCCACCGAGCCTGACTAGTACGACCCCAGCAGCGGCTTTGGGCAGTATTCCTGAGGCTCTGGGACCTACCCGACCAAATCATCAATTGGCGAGCCCTACCACCCCAGCTGTTCCACCGCCCACTGCAGCATCGTCCCCTGTGGCAACTCCAACAACTGCCTTTACTCCAGTTACGATGCCGGCTAGTGCAACAGCATTGGCCCCCATCAGTCGGGTACCTCCAATGACACCATTCGACCCATTTGCCCGCCCTGGCAGCCTTGCGAGTGGAGCTACACCCCTACCCCGGCGTGAACCGCTTCCATCACTGGGATCACTCCTCGCGGCGCGTCCCATACCACTGGTCAGTCGCACCCTATCCATGTCGTATCCAGCCTTCACGTCGCCACTTCGACCGATGAGCGGCCCCCTTGGACCTACGCGGGCCTTCCCGACGCAGACAACAACTACCCCGTCGAGCACCCCGACTGGCTCGTCAGGTTCAGTACCTACCACCTCGACGCCCGTACGCTCAACGCCTCGCGTCGTGTTGGGTACAACGTTGACAGGTAGTCGAATTACACTGAGCCCCCTTTTCTCCGTTTCGGAAGAACCGGGCCCGACTTTGTCCGCTGCCGGTGCAAGCCCCTCCGCGGAGCACCGAGGTGGAGCCTCCGAGACAGGATCAACTGCGGCTACGACTCCTACGAGCCCGTCGTCGAGTTCGTCGTCGAGCTCGTCCTTGAGTTCGTCATCGAGTTCATAGTCCAGCACGGCGACTGAGTCCCCGACGCCCTCCCCTTCGACGGAGACAGACTCCGCCCGTCCTCGGATGACCACACCATTCCCTTCACCTAGGACCGGTGAACCCCCTTCGACATCGTCGGGAGGAAGGATCCTGCGATCAACCACCGCTGCTGGTATACCATCCCGCACCATGCACATAATGTCTGGAGTCCGATCACTACTCGTGACCACCCGTCCGGCAACCGCGCCGACCGCTGACGCCACAGCTCAAGCCCGTGAACTCACGTTCAACCTTCAGCTGAACAACTTGGCGATGCTTTTGGCCTGCAACCGCATCATCGACACGGTACACAAGTGGGGAGACAAAGCTGCAGTGACCCTTATGGACGCGTACTGAGGCCGCTACATTCGTGTCACCGACGACCGCACCCGCATCTGGTGTATCGTCCCTTACATGCTCATCGAGTACTTCATGGAGCTGTTCAAAGGACGTTTGGACAAGGGAGACACGAAGCGACTAGCCATGCAAGCCCTCAAGCTTCGACGCTTCAAGAAGGAAAGCCTCGCGGCTTACGTCAACAGGTGCATCACCAGCTAGGACACGGCCTACACCGCTGGCGTGCATCACCAGCTAGGACACGGCCAACCAAGTTCGCGACGTGTCCCGGATGCTCACCGCTATGGAACGTGATCGATGGACTCGGTACGCTACCGAGGTACTCAACACGCTTGGCATCGCTTGGCCCCGCGACCTCGCTGACCTTCTCCCCTGGACCAACTCCCTCGACCTCCACGTCATGGAAGAATATGGGCCATCATTGGGTGGAAAGCGTCACGAAGCACTCGACGGCCGCCAACTACAAGCGACAGCGCGATCGCCCAACTCGCCAAACGCCTTCTGCCTCCCCTCGCGATCCATGAGACAAGGTCGACAACCGCCAGAGGAACAGACAGCGCAAGGCGCAGCAGGATAACAAGGAGCCCAAGCGCCCGCCACGTCAGAAGCGCAAGGCTGACGCCATGTCGATGGCCTAACCGGCTACGTCACCGGACCGTGGACGCCCCAACAAGCGGACCAAGACTGACAAACCGCCTCCAACTACGAAGAAGACGGCAACACGCCCGCCCCTCACTGGCGCGAATGCGATCGCCATCCCGCCGAAAAAATCTTCGATGGTCACGGCTGCCACCAAGTCCGCTCCGAGCTCGCCGAAGCGCCTGCCCTTTACCGGAGTCCCGTGTGCCTACTGCAAGGAACATAACCAGTTCCTCAAGAAAGACCAGACCCCGAAACATTCGTTCGATCAATGCAAGCTTCGCCAGCAGCGTGGTCAGGACGAGGGCAAACATTGCAACTGGAAGCCATCCTCGGCCGCCACGCGCAACCCGCCTCGGGCATTCCACATGACGACGCGCCCATCGCCTCGACCAACTCGGCGTCCACTCCGCATCTCCACGATCCAGACGGTCGTCTGCGGAAACATCTACGTACGCAAATCTCTTCGGCCATCACCGGATGAGGAATGTATCGGTAAGACCTCGTGCGTTTTGGACTCCGCATGCAACTTGCAAAGGCGTGGCCCTCCTCGAGTGGGTACTACATCATGGATTCGAGATCGTGTCTCTTCCGCCCGTCGACGCACGCTCATATGTGGGTATTAACGCCGTCCTTGCTGAAGGCATCGAGCTATTTGTCTTGGCGACCCCGACGTCCCCGCTCCATGCCATCACGATTTGCATTTCGAACCACCTCCCCGATGGTATGAACTTGCTTCTTGCCAACGAGGTCGCGGCTCAACTCAACCTTACCATCGACGACGCTCAAGCGATCAGGCCCACGGACTACATGCCCCTGAAGCCAGCTTCCAAGCAAATTGTCTACGAGACCGAGTTCCACCTCTTCGAGACTCCGCTACAGGTCGGCGATCTACAACTAGCAACGGTTAGTTACAACTTCCGCCCTACCACGTTGGCGAAAATACCCGCAAGCCAAGTTCGATAAAATCATCGACCGCCGCCCCAACCTACAACTCCCTTCGACTGCACATGACCTCCTGTCCACCTCGAACGCTCACCTCTACGGTCGCCACGTCAACCTGTTCATGATGGGCAAGCCATCGCCTAGCGACTGCCACGTCCAAGACCTAGAAGAGGATGACGAGGGTGAGGACGAGGAGGCCGACGAACAAGACGAAGAGGAAGTCGAGGAAGAAGTCGAAGAGGTCGAGTCGACAAGCGAGCGAGGTGACGAAGACGAGGTCAGCCACCCTTCGTGCGCGCAGACGAATAACGTCAACACGCGCCATCGTGGACGTCACCTGGAAGATAAACGCACCCGCCTCCGTCTTCCAAACGGCAGAAGCTGGAAGCATCCCCGAGCCCAGAGGAATCACCGGCCCCTTCGGCTACCGCGACTGCTACCCCTAGCACGGGCGCCTCCGCCCGGCAATGGCAGGACACACCTTCATCGTCACTCTGGTTGACTTCAGCCTGGAAGAAGGAGGACGAACTGGTACGACAACAGCTCGCTCAGTCTCGAGGCAGGCCCTTGTCGACGCGGCGATCCCTAAACTACGCGTCATCATCGTCGTCATCGGCATCATCCTCTCGACTTTGGCGTCGCCATCCGCGGCCGCCGCACAGGTCGAAGAGCAACTTGGCAGTGGCGATCTGTCCCTTGTTTCCGTAGCGGTCACTCAGTGCTGCCCACTTGTCTGCAGGGTCATTACCGGCTCGGGCGATGGTCAGTGCTGCAGGGTGTCCGTGTGGTATCGCTTCTGTCAGGAATGCTCTGATCTGCATCCAGCGACGCCTACCTACGTTCATCGACAGGACACACGTTCGGTTCGAACAACTCGCGGCGAGGAACATTATCTTGCCCGACATGATGAAGACAATCTTCACCTTGCACAAGCTCCATGCGTCGCACTACGACTACCTGAAAACAATAGGCACTACACTGTACTGGTCGAAATCGGATCGCGACAAACCTACCTTCGAAGAGTTTTCGCGACTGATACTATAACAGCATCATGCGCAAGGCTTCGGACCCAACAACGAGTACCAGGCCCCTGTCATCGCTAATTATGCGGACGAACAGAAGAACAAAGGTAACCGAAGTCGAGGGGGAGCTAACCGCGGGACCGCTAACGGCGGAACGCCAAAGAAATGTCACAACTGCTCCCGCACTAATCACGTTGCTGGAGGCTACCGAGCCACCTGCACACGCAAAGGTTGTGAAGGGAAACTGACTCATTCGGGAGCAGAGTGCCCGTTACCTCGACGATCCCAGAAGTCAACCAAGTCAACGACGCGTGTCACACCTCCACCGAAATCTGGGACCCAACGGGGCAGCAACGCAAACCTAGCAGTGGACGGGCAGCGTCAAGAAGGTGAGGGCGAGAAGGAGACATCTACCGACCAGTGGGACCACGACAGCTCCGCTCAGACGTATACATGTTCGATTCCGACTCAGAAAAAGATGAGAGCGATGAGGAACAGACTACCCCATCGACTGCACCATTCCCCGACGCACCGTTGCGACCTACGGCAGACAGCGGGGGTGGCATGTTCAGCTTTAACCTTGATGACGGCAAGAACAGACAACGAATCACCTCGGATGAGATCAAGGCAGCGCAGGTAGACGAAGTACGAGTCTCACACTCACCACCATCGACCGGACCAGAGGCGCAGACTCGGGTGGACATCAGCACCGAACGGACACTGGATCAACGTTTCGCCAGCCTACTGGACACGAGAACAACAACTGCAGACATCGCACACGACCCACGAGCCAGACGGCCTTACGGATCATTGACGGGTTCTCGCATCGTCGCTGGGCCCCACTTGAGGTACCCACCCGACCAACCATCGAACCCCTCAAACCCAGCGGACCCACCGAACCCAGCGGGCCCACCGAATCCAATAAACCCGGAGGAATGGGTATGGCAGACACCGGACGTCAGGGAATTCATGCAACTACTGGAAGACAAGCGCAGGGAAGAGGAGACAACCCAACACAACATCGAGGGGGAGAGGAGCGTACCCATAATGATCAACCCACCCACCAGTTTCCCTCACCCATGGCTTAAGGCAGACGGCCGTGCACCAGCCATGTAACATGCATGGAACCGACCCTGTACCGATGCACCCAAACCTTCATCACCCAGGCAAACGACCGAACATACCGTGGGAATCATTGAGTCGATCACAGCAGATAGATGAAAATGATTACCAGCGAACATTGTCCCACTGGCACAATCTCCAGAGCGTTAACAGCGACAACCTGACGATCTGCGGTTTCCCACCACCGCCCGTCCACTGGCCACCACCATGGAGGCCGAAGGAGGCTAGCTACGCGTACCCCATGCCAAGACCGACGCCGTGGTTCATCTCTTCGAAGATGGCAGCAGGCCGTCCGAAGCACCACATCATCCACCACCACCCTAGTCTACCGCCTAGAAGGGAAAAGCGACTTCGCCGAGACGACGGCAGGACCACACCTTCTCACAGCAGCAGCGCTGTGACATCGCCACCACGCATCAGCTTGGTCAGACGAGGGCGTCGACGCGAAGAAGCCGCATCATCATCAACGGCGCCACCTACGAGAACGGGAACCGCAGTGTCGACTGCAACGACATCGACAACTACGTTACCGACAAGCACATCCTCATCGTGGGATTATGCAACGGCCAACGACGTGTACGACGCAGCTGTGGCACCGCCAACGATCAAGTGACCGCAATAGCCCACTGCCTCCTTGTCCTCGATCGGACCATCTTTGGCATCATCATCATCGTCGTCATCATCATCATCCTCATCACGAGGAGCGACGGCGCCCACGATTGACGCTGCAGACTGCGCGCCCGTGCGGACAATTAGTCAGGTCCTTGTCCGCGACCTCCAGAGGCCCCGATGACTCCGACGCCCCCACTGCGTCCACGGTCGAACTCGCAGCTCGACATCGGGCACGGAGGCCACTATGATAATATTTCTCCAGTACTTCAAGTTGACAGAGGCCGGTTAGAGCCGGAACACTTTGGTAGATCGCAGTTGATCAGGTTGTGAAAGTTTTACTGAGTAAGAACTGTTTACCGCCAATAAAGCACTGGTTTACTGAGGCACACGGTTGGCTGACTTAAGTAATTGTACTGTTATAACCAATCGATAAAGATTATTGTCCAGACTTATCTACATTGGTAATCAATATCAGTCCTATCAAAATTAGTAAAAGCGTAACTGCTGTCAGAAATTATCTAACAGCTGTTTCATTGTAATGCTCCCCCTAATTTCAGAGGTAGTTAGTTACTTGGACTGAGTCTGGACTGAGTCTGGTAAGTCCCCTTTATAATCATTGTCTCCAGTCCTCCTCACACCTAAGTGTCTTACTTCGATACATTGCCTGAGAGGCTGTCAGAAACGGACTATCGAACCGCTTAGACAAAACATCAGCTCTGTTTTTCCCTGAGGGTACCCAGTTTACCGTTACATCCCCCTTCCTTATCGCCTCGGTAATATTAATATGATGATGCCGCAGCGCAATGTGCCGGAGCATCTTCCCGAATACCGAGTTGGGGGCAGTACAGACGGTGGCCTGATTATTCATATTCATCATTGGCACCGCCAGGAGCTCCTTCTTCACTGGGTTGTCGTCAGAACATGGCAGCGACTTGATGATATTGCGCATCGCCTCCAGGTCATTAAGCACCTCTGAGGCCGCATACGTCTCGCTCTCCTGTGTCCCCGTCGCCAAATGCTTCTGGGTCGTCGCTCTCATCGTAACCGGTCCGTTGGCCAGGAACACCGCCCCACCCGTGCGCGAGTACATCTTACTCCCATTACCCAGGGATGAGTCCGAGTCGGCCTCCAATGTGCGATTCCCGTTCGACGAGAACTTCACCCCCCCTGTTCTGGACGAACATAAAGTAACGCAGTAGCTGTTCCGCTGCACGGTAGTCGAACTTGTCCCGGTCCGACTGATACTCCGCCAACACACTGAGCGGCATAACCGATTCCGGTACACTCGCCTTCAACCATACGTAGCTACCCACAATCTCCTGTGGCGAGTAGGCCAGCATCGCCGGCTCCATCTTCGACCCTACCGGCAATCACCGCGTCTTCGCGGCGGCATCCACTGACGACCGTCACATCGCCGGCTCCATCTTCGACCCTACCGGCAACCACGGCGTCTTCGCCTGCATCCACTGACGACCGTCACTCTTGAACCGGACCAGCAACGTTGAAATGTACTCCCTCTGGCGGATGGTCATAGTCATCACTCCCCCATTACGACGTACTTCAAATTCCAGAGATAGAAACTGTTTCACCAGCCCAAGGTCCTTCACGTTGCCCCACTCCTTGTTGAGCTTTTCAACGTATTTCCGACGGCTCTCCTCTGATGCAGCTACATGGATGCTGTCGTCAACATGGTACGCCAGCACTTCTGTTTTCTTCGTCTTCTCATCGACCCTTCCAAACAGGACTGGTTCGATGATGCTTTGTGCAAAACCCATCCTCTTCTGCGTGGGCACCACCCTGTCATTCCAGTAGATGTGACCGGACGGCTTCAGCCCATTGACACCCTTTAGGGCTTGCCATACAACGTTAGGAGGCGTGTACCCCGCCGGAGGCTTCAACCACACCGGAACATGCAGCTTGACCTGGGGAAATGCGCTCTCCTCATCCATACGTTATACCATACACTTCCATGTCCTGTAGGACAGCCAGGGCACACGTCATCCAGACTATCTCTACCCTGCACGTAGGCAAATCAACCTTGTCGTACTGCCACGATGGTTGCCTGAACCCTATCCCCGCAATCCTTGATTTCGTATCCACCGCTGGCCCATCCACCGCTGGCACATCCACCGTCTCTCGCTTCTCAAAGTCAACGAATCTGGTTGGCACTAACGGTTCACCAGGAGGCTTCTCCGACACATGTCTCTCTACAATTGCCCCCAGTTTGAGGTGCTTGTCAATGTCAGCAAAACGCGACTCATTGAACTTGCCCGACGCTGTGGCTTCACGATAAGGAACCGGCACGGAAACTAGGTACGCCCCAAAGCTAAAGTGAGAAGGCTTCGTCGGCAGGCGAGCCCTCTTTCCCTCGACAATGTTCGATTCATCAACAGTAGCTCCCGTCCATTCAACCGGTACCCCTCTGGCATCTCTTCTCCCTTCCGAGCGTCCCTCACGTCGTTCTAGAGCAAAGCGAGGCGAAGGATCAACCACAGGGGACTGTGCCTTCCTTCCATGACTACCTGCGCCTTCACCACCTCCATCGTCGTAGGCAACAAGAGTGACCACGCCACCATCGTCCTCCCGTCTCCCACTAGTTGCAACGGACACTCCCCCGTCTGACGCAAGCACGTCCTCCCCGTCCTCATTGTCTACCCTCGTGACAACGTATATTAGTTCGTTGAGCAGGCGACGAACTTGCTCACTTTGGGTAAAAAATTGACCGATGTACCCGTCATTTTTCTCACCTGTTTCCCGAGTTGGTGTGGCAGTTTGGAACTGATGTTGCTTCGACTCAGCCATTTGTCGTCGAGGATAAAGCGTAGGCCAGCCGTGAATGGTCGCATCCCTCACCGCCATGTCTTCCGTCGTCACCATCTTGCCATCATAGTAGCTCCACACCTTGTAGGATGATTCCTCTGTGTTAACTCCCATGAACATCCTGGTGCCCCTTTTCTTGTCCCTTCTTGCCTCCTTTGTAGAACACACAGAGGCAACCAAACGGCTTCAGGATAGAGCTCGAGTGATGAGGGGCAGGCCTCTTGTAGAATGCCTCGTGCCTTGACACTGTCGTTCCTGCCCTGCCTTGCATGTTGAT
Organism: Paulinella micropora; assembly: GCA_019918135.1. Lineage (NCBI taxonomy): Eukaryota > Cercozoa > Imbricatea > Euglyphida > Paulinellidae > Paulinella > Paulinella micropora. The sequence continues at coordinate 158,782 of WBZZ01001230.1, forward strand.
CAAGAAGACAGCGTAGTCCACAGCCAACGGTAGAAAGTAGACTGGTACACTCCTTGCCGTGAGCAACGTAGCTGCCAATCAGAACACAATCTGTATCCTTGCTTCTGCGTAGGCATCCTTGTTGGGGTCTGCTCGCACGGGCAGCCGTTGCTCCACACCAATGCTTGCCAGGTATCCCTTTACAGCATTGGTCCATTCCTTGTCGGTCCGGAATTGCTTCATTGCTCTGCCCGTCTGTGTCTTAGACTTCTGTTAGCTGTTGTAGCGCCAGTTCAGAGGCCCTAGTGGGGTTCCACCTACCCCTGATGAATCCAGAGACGTTCTCGATGAACAGTAGAAAGTAGGGCGTCTTCCCATACAGGGGGAAGCGGCTATACCATCAGCACTCCAATCTTCACCTACCTCGTTGCAAATTGTCAGGGATGGCTCCTTCAAACGAGGCGTGCTTCTTGATCGTGGTCGTTGCACACGCCATGCAAGTACACTTCGCCACTCCCCCTTTGTGCTTAACAGTCAACCCATTCTGCTTCAGTGATTGCCTCGCCATCGTTTCATCAAAGTGAAAAATGTTGTTGATCTCACGCATGTTCACTTCCGTAGTAGGTTTCATGCTCGTTGACCAAAATGCAGGATTGCAGCCCGGGTAGGGTTGGCACTCTCTCTCTTCTGCTTCTTCCATCCAGGGGGCTGTAGTGCTTCAAATCTATATTGACAGGACTCAGCATTGAAGTTGCCAATCAGCACTAGTACTTTGTCCCGCTGCTCCACCACAATTCGCTTCCTGGTAACGAAGAATTCGGCGTCTTGCATGACGATCGCGAATCCTGCGCGCTGTAGGCGCCCCGCTGAGAACAGCGTCCTGTCCAAGGTAGGCAAAACATAAGTCTCGCTCATCTCCACTTCTTGAGGACAGCCCTCACAGTTGACACCCAGAAATGAAGTGCCTCCTTTAGATTCCGTGGCTGAGATGCCCGAGATGCCTCTGACTGCCAATGAGCTTTCATCCTGCACTTCATCCAGCGCTTCTAGTACGTGGCGCCCCTGAAGGGTGTCTTACTCTGGAGATCGGAGGTGGAGGCGGAGTCGAGCACGACAACGCCAGTGAGGACAGCCTACGGTGACCGAGAGGAGGAAAAGCCCGGACCTACGACTGGGAAGAAGGGGAAGGGCGCAGATATTTATGTGGTTGTACAAAGCCCTTGAATATGGGTCGCCGGCTGCGAGGATTGTCCGTCATCTAGTACGAAGCCAACTCTACGACCGGAAGAGATCATCAACATACTACGACTACGATACCAGGGTACCGAGGTGCATCAGATGCAAAAGCGGAACAGTCTGGTGAGCAATTGGCAGTTTAATATGAAGGATGATATGATGGCGCAGCTGCGGGACTTCACTACGCATTGCCAATTCCTGGAAGACCATGGTGAGCCGGTTGGGGTGAGCCTGCAGATGCAATTCATCAAGAATGCGCTGGCAAAGTGTGCGGACAGGCACCTGTGGAAGCCGTTCCTCGATGCGCATTTAACCGAACCATCAGTGGACTGGGATTCCTTCGAGAGAACCTTTGAACGGCGGGCCATCGCGAATGAAGCGCAGCGTTCGAACAGTAAGGACGAGGCGACGATGTGGGCTGGTCAACAGGAGGCTAAGGGCGGCAAAGGACGGCCGAAGCTTGAGTGCTACAACTGTTCAACTTCCGATGCATGGAAAAATGTCGCATACCAGGCCATGACCATGTAGGCAAGAGCTGCCCAACGCTGAAGGACCGATACCGCAAGAAATTTCCTAAGGCAGAAAAGCCGCAGAAGGAAACGGTAAAAGACAAGGGCGGGAAAGACCAGAGACGCAAAGCTCAAGGTGCCGCGAAGTCCCCTCCCGCCGCGGCCGTATCCTGTATGGCTCTACAACAACGTGAGTGGAGAAGGAAGATGGTAAGAAGTGGAGAACGACACAAGGAATGGAAAGGTAAACATTGCTGACTTCAGAACTGTCTTCAACAACGCACAGAGAACGGAACTACACTTCTGGATGTGGCTTTACAACATACGAGTGACACCAGACGACTGCGAGCACTGGGCGATGGGCTTGGAAGACAACGAGCCGTGCGACAAGGAGACGCACATGCCACCGGAGTGTGAGAACTGCAGCGTGACGCAGGTTAAGGGACAGAAGTGGTGCTCGCGATGCAGGGTAGTGGCCTACTGCAACAAAGGATGCCAGAAGATGGATTGGCCGAGGCACAAGGTGTTCTGTAACTGGACCCAGGGAGAAGGAAAGCCGACGTGGCTGCAGGCTGGGGATCACAGCTCGGCAGAGGCTCGTGGACTGGCTCGACAGTTACGCGAATGAGGGGCGATCTAGCATACAAACGATTAATGAGGTATTGTCATGTTGTTCCACAAGAGCGTGATCAAGCGAGGGCAATGCAGCCGAGATACAACGACTTGTTGATGCTGGCTGGGGGGCCGAGACTACCTAGATGTCAGCCGGGACGCCTTGCAAGATGCGAAGCGACATGCACAAATGGAGCCGGAATATACCTTGCTACGCGCCAAGGAGCGTTTTTTTTCCGTTTGTATATCAACTGGCGGCGTTTGAGGTGAAGAAAGCGGCAAATGCACGTAACCGCGCTGCACAAAATACATCTACACCCAGTCGGCAGGGTGTGGGAAGTAGTGTAGAGATACCAGGCTGGATGATGGAGGCAGGAGCGGGCCTGCGTACGATGCCCGAAGAGTGGGACGATGGGAAGATATGAAGACCGTCATCACGCTTGAGCACAAAGGAAGTGTAAACCTGGGGATAGATCAGTGCCCAGAGTTGGGACAGGGGGAGGTGCTGACGAAGAGGAGAAGAATCCACCGGGGACACCACCTGGAAAAGCAGAAGGTGATAGGAGTGTCGACGAGGGCGTTCGGGGGATGGACCCAGCTGCATCAGGCTCGGGCATTGCTGGCGATAGGGCCTGGACGGAGAACAGGGACCTGCGGCTCACATGGCATATGATGATGGTGTGGTTGGCGGTCAGGACCCGTATGCGTTTTACCTGGACTCTGGATCGGCGCAACACATGGTACTGGTGGGAGATTGACGCAAGAGGACGACTCACGACACACCTGACGATCAGCCCCTCAACCCGAACCAGAGATTTGCTCCCTACGAGACGGCAATCACATACTTCTCATGAAACCCAAATCACTCACGACAACCATGGAAGGCTATGATACTACACCGCTCGTTGTGTCACGCAAACTATCAAGCTATGCAATGTGTATCCGATTCGGATGGTAGGGGAAGGGAGAAGGGAGCCAAAGAAATAGTCAAAGCATGCTCGGGATGTCACGAGGGGAAGGCAACGAAACAACCATACTACAAGGAAAACCATGTGGACAGACAGTACAAGAAAGGGGAAGCGCTCAACTTTGACTTGTAGGGACCTTACCCCCTGGCGTCTGTATACGGCAACCTATATTCGGCTACACTATCATGCTCAGCTTCGAAGTTTGCGAGAGATTTCTACACCCCGTCTCGAGCCGCTAGATTTTATCTACTACACATCATTATTGGGTTCCGCTTCTTCGAGACACAAACAGGCAATAAATGCAAGATATTCCGATGCGACGGGGAACTAGCTACGACAGCAGTGCTACAGATATGTGAGGACAACGGGACAATCTTCAAACAGACTACCAGAGACGAGTAAAGGACGAACCCATTCGCTGATCGCATTCACAGAAGTAACAACGGAATGTGCATGGCTACGCTACTCGACTCTGGACTACCAAAGATGTACTGGGAGGATGCCAACCGAGCAGCCAACGCGAGTAGAGTGCTAGTACCGCTAGTGGAAGGACCGTACAAAGGAATGACACCGTGGGAGATAGTGACACGAACCAAAATAGACCCTTCATTTCTACAACCTGTCGGCTGTCTATGCTACGTGATGATGCCAACTACAACGAAGGGACAACCTGGGGCAATACCAGCTACCTATTTGGGACCGAACCTATATAGACGCACGTACAAAGTCCTATTGCATAATCACCGTAAGCCGATTGTGGTGGACAAGCGTAACGTCACATTCAACCCTAAGGTATGTGGATATGGGATCAAGAGCGCACAGTAACTGACCTGACAAAGTGGACAAGTAGAGCACTCAGCAACGAGCACGACCCAACCAAGTCACGGTGGACAAAATTCAGGGGACCCAGCAATGGGACCAGCCACCAATTTTTTGGCAATGCGGACCGGGCGGACCCATCTTTTCCCAACCGTTGATCAACGATCGACCCTCACAACTCAGCTGCGAGGAAAGACAAGAAGACAAGGACGTGGTCTTCGAGGTGGTCACACCACTCCAGGAGCGAGTCAGAGCAGTGCAAGTACACGATGCAGTCGGTCAGTCAGTCGGGGTCAACGTCCCTCCTGTCACCACACCGACCAGCTGTCGACATCCAACTGGAGTCAGCATTCCGGAGGCAACCGTTAGAAAGCAAGCGGTGGCGCAGACAGGCAGCCAGCGAGTGGGAAGGATTGCCAGAGTACCCATTCTGGCTGCACCGCACGATTATGGCAAACCACTTGGCCAAAAACGACATAGCAGGGGACATCGTCCAATCAGCAATCATCCACGGGCCCCGAAACCGTCGACCGACCTAGCACCCATCCCACTCATCTGGCAGTTGAGGAACACACCACCGAAAACCGAGAGTCGAGTGACATCGCCAACTTTGCCCTCTGACCAAGAAAACCAAAGATCACCCTGCTGCACAGAAGGAGGAGGTGGACGGTCTGTACAAGATGGGTACACTGACGTGGGTAGATAAGAAGGAGTCATGGAAAGCAGTCGTACCACCCGTCCACACACACTTCGTGAACTCAATCAAGGTAAACGAAGGAACAGGGGAAGAAAAGCACAAAGCCAGGCTATGCGCCAACGAAAAGAGGATGAAACAGTTCGTCCACTTCAGCTCATATGAGAAATCATCGCCCACGGCACAACAAGTGTTCCTATTCGTGCTACTGTCGATTGCGGCAGCGTTTGGAATGTTGCTCGTTCACTTCGACTTCAAACAAGCGTACAGTTACGCAGATATGATTGACCTAGTGTTCGCCTACCCACCGCCCGGATTCGAAAACGTAGAAGATCCCGGTTTGATTTGCTGGCTTGATATGGCTCACCACAAGCTGGGCGCAGATGGCACGATGTACTGACGGCGGCTATCAGACTGATTGGGTACTTGCAATGCGCATTGGACAGTTGCATCTTCTACTTGCGTCCCACGTGTATCAACAATTCATTCCCGGACCCGGAAGCACGATCAAGCAAACTGCCTCTATGGTTGGTATTACGAACGGACGACATACTTGTCTTTTGCTTCAACAAGACACAGTCAAACAACCTAGAACACGAATTTCGCAAAACATTCAACTTAACCAATCTCGGGGAGGTCAGAGTCCTTTGTGGACTGGAATTCTACTGCGACACGAGGGGCATCATCGTTCATCAACATGCCTACTGCAAAGGTATACTTGAGGACTTCGGATTGAACAATCCGAAGCCCTCCCGTGTACCCGGGACCGCCGCCAACGTCGCCTCTATGCCAGAGAACGCGCCGCTGCGCAAGTTTGCTCTACCGTTGCTCATCGGATCACTGACATAGCAGGCAACGCAGACGAGGCCAGACATAGCTTTCGAGGTCAACAATTCATCCGTCACTCCTGCACACCAGCCTGGAGTCGCATACGCAATGTGCAGCCGCATATTACGATATTTAGTAGAACCCAGGGGCCTACTATTTCCTGCGGGTGTGAGACCGGATCAGTTGCGAATATTTAGACAGCAACCTAGGGGGCTGCCTATTTACGCGACGATCACGAACGGGACAGGTACACGTACTGACGGGCGCACCGATAGCCTGGTCATCGAAACGTCAGTCGACCGTAGCACTGTCCACCATGGACCAGAATGCATCGCCAACTCCGATACGGCACGGGTAGCTATAGTGATTCAAAACGTTTGCGCGGAGATTGGATACATCATTAGCTTACCATCCGTAATGTTCAACGACAACCGAGGCGCGATTAGTACTAGCAGCAACCAACGGGCTGGGAGGGCAACGCACCCGTCATCTGGACATTAAACATCACTACCTCATCGAATAGGTGCGAGCCGGCCGACTAGTACCATCGGCGGACAATATAGCAGATATATATATTCACAAAACCACTATCGCCCGCACAGTTCGCCAACATAGTGGGAAACATAACCGTACGCTTAGCCGACGCGATCCCAAACTTCCGCCCATAGTTCAACAGCAAACGACGTCATATTTTACCTTTCCAGGAGTTATGCTGGGCCAGGATACCGGCCGCTGGACGACCGACTGGGACCTTGCCTGAAAGGCACTCGTAATTGCGATAACGGACAGTAGTGTGATTAACGACGTTCATGACTTCTTTCTCTCACTACTATAAGTGAATTATAATAGTTAGCATAATAACTTGTATGACAACACCATCTGGCTACCGTTACCCTAATCACAGCCTCACACTCATCTTGTCGATATGTTCGCCCATAATAATCACATCCCGTTTTCATATCATCTCTTCACTGTGACTAACCGTCGTACTGTACATATATACCAAACACAAAGTGGGATTGTTACCGATCGTATATATTATATCTATCGGTTATATATATTCAATTGTGTATGGATATATTTTCAGTACTGAATCATCAGTCCGGTCCTACTTCATTCATCATTGAGCAGCAGGACACTAATCAGTGTATTATCAATGAAAATAGATTCAGGAAACCGGTGCTCGTGCCGTTTGCACTGCGCACTTTGTTATCAGCTCATTTTCCCCAGTAAAGACGATCTACGAAGTACTTCATTGAACCACTGCGTAAACCCAGTACTAGAGTATTTTACGCAATCAACGGTATTATCAACATTGACCGGTTATACTAACACTCCAAGCACACACTCTCCTGAAAGTACCCCGTCTCAGTCGGAACGCAAAGGTAGGTGTCAACCACCACCACACCCTATATACTCTAAGGTCAAGCCTGGCTACCTACTGTCCCTAAAGCAACGACAGTTAGTCAGAAAAGACACGGACGACAAAGGACACCTACGGTGTCAATCGAGAAACACGAGGGGATAACACTCGGGTATGGGGGCCCTCCTAGGCCTGCCGCGCAGGTCGCCGACGCGGTGAACGCTCCTGGTCGAGGAAGGCACTGTTGGCGCGGGCCCCGAACAGGGAGAATGGGGGGGTCATCATGCAGCCTTCGCCTCCTTTACAAGAAATAGCTGTTAGATCATTTCTGGCCGCAGTTACGCTTTTACTGATTTTGATAGGACTGATATTGATTACCAATGCAGATAAGTCTGGACAATAATCTTTATCGATTGGTTGTAACAGTACAATTACTTAAGTCAGCAAACCGTGTATCTCAGTAATCCAGTGCTTTATTGGCGGTAAAAAGTTCAAAACTTTCACAACCTGATCAACTGCGATCTGCCAAAGTGTTCCGGCTCTATCTAACCTACCCCTGTCAACTTGAAGTACCGGAGAAATATTATTATAGTGGGCTATGAGTTCTTCTGCACCTAAAGAAAAGGACGCGGCGACTGTGGTTCTCCAGGGAAAAGCGCCGGCGTTCATCGATGGGATCAAGGGACGGAGCTGGGACGATTGGTATGCGCAAGTGCGAGTGGACCTGAGTTCGGTGGAATGCTTGCCCTCTTCCACCCGTATGGGTTGTCGTAGTATGAATGCTTGCCCATTGTGAAACAAGATCGCCTTATGTAGGTATCGAAGTCAGACACCGGTAGGAGTGAGAAGTCTAGAGAGTCGTTGATCAACGCGTTGTTGATAGTGGGTGAGTACACTCGTCCGGTGCCGCCGATCCACAGTGGTTTCACAGTGGCTTGTTGCCTAATTCTTCGCGGTTGGCCGGATATATTTTTTAAAGAGGTGACGCGTGCTTCCTTCCTGTCGGTGATAGTTGCGGTTGAGTAGCCAAACACATAGCGGTTCGCCCCACTGTCAAGCAAGTCCGGTGCCGGTGAACGTTGTTGAGCGACGGTGGTTAGTGCATGGCTGCTCGATGACGTGTTGTTGCCTTCGTCGTCCGTGTCCACTGCAATGTGCACAGTGTCGGCCTTGTTGCGTTCCTTGCTCCCCTCGTTTCAGTGTATGTTTCGGGTGCCGTTGCGGGTCCTGTAACGAAAGTAGTCAACGCAGGCTCTCCTCGTTCTTGTGCGTAATAGTCTCCTCCTGACGATGTCGTGGTAGTAATACTCTTGATGTGTGCTGTCCGTAGTCTTGTTGTCTACGGTCTCGTCCACGTTAACGTGTGCTTCTGCGTCGTCGTCGTCGTCCTCAAGTAGTGATGTTGTCCTGGTAAGGTTTAGTATGCCCGGTGGTAGCTGTTGAAGTTGATCCCTATTCAGTAGGATGGCTCCCTTCCCGAGCTCGTATCGCTCCAGTCGTCGGTACGCGTTGTCGGTCACAGCTTTTGTCTGCAAGGTTCATACCCAGTGTGTCAAAAGATTGTGCCCGTTGATTGTATCTTGCGAGCTCCGCTTTGTTCTCTGGTTTGCTGGCGTGTTTGCAGTAATCTTTTTGGCTCTTCCAGTCGTTGCCCTGGCATGTTGAGTTGCAGTACGAAGCGGTGTAGCACCTGGTGCAGCGTCGAATCAGGTCCAGTGGTCGGTTGCAAAATTCGCGGTTAGGTCTCACTCGTCCCTTTTCCTTCTTGTGGATAGGCATGCATTTGATGCAGCCTTTCTTGAAGCTCTTCTTCCAGTCCTTTTCTCCGATGGTGAAGTTGTAGGTCCTTTGCAGCAGGTCGACTTCTTCGACTGTAGGGCATCTGAAACACTCATGAACGTCGATGATGCTGTAGGACTTCGCAGGCGTCTCCAGTGTCGGTGTCGGCAGGGTCGCTTCAGTCTTGTTCTCGGTGACGGGCTGGCTCGCTCTGGGTGTGGGTGTTAGTGCTGCAACGTCAGGTCCAGTTGTCGTCAACCCACTCATAGGCGAAGTTGTATGATCCGCAGCGTCAGTAAGTGTTGTCTCCCGTGTAGGCGTATTGGCTGAGAAAGAGGTGAGTGACGACACCATGGACGACTTCTATGTCTTGCTGGTACTTAGTTTACGGGGTACATCGAGGCATAGGGCGGGGAGCGGGATAGCGCCAGTGATGCAGTTCTGAAGGAGCGGAGACGATGTCGAGGAGGAGAAGACCAGACAGTTTCAACCGCTTTTCCTAGAAAAGACGGGGAAGAAACGGGAGACGTGGGATGTCACCATCAAGGAGGACGATGAGGATCATGTCCCATACACCATACAGACGAGATCGCGGTTGGTTTTGAACGTACCGTTTGATTTGACGGAAGAAAGGCAGATACCAGCCAGCATATGGGATGAGCTTGAGGCAGAGGGACTGCCGTTCGAGATCATTGGGGCACCAGCGGCGGTGGGGTCCAGGGGGAAGAAAAGACCCACGGCGGGAGGTTATAGAACAAGAGCACGGGGACGGGCCAAGTGAATGGGGGCTTGGGGCCAGAAGACAGACTGATAGAAGAGAGAGAGAGTGAGATAGAGAAGGAGGAAGAATGAGAAGAGAGAGATGAGAGACGATGAAAGAGAGAGGATACATCCCGTAAACCCGTAAGTGTACCTCGTAAGTCTGGTGTCCGGGTCATGTGCCCGCCGCTGTACCTATGAAGGTAAAATATACAAAACCCCCCACTCTTTCTATCAGTCCTCCCAAACCCGTGTCACTCTTATATCGCCATTGTCCCATAATGTACCCGTGGCGCGTAGACTAATATTATATAATGAGACCTTACGGATATATCAGACTAATATCATATCATGAGACTTTACGTGATTACGGGATATATCAGACTAATATCATATCATGAGACTTTACGAGCTTACGGGATATATAAGACAAATATCATATCATGAGACTTTACTGGTTTACAGATAATATGAGACTAATATTATGTCATGAGAATTTACGGGTTTACGGGATATATCAGACTAATATTATATCATGAGACTTTACGGGCTTACAGGATATACTAATAACATATTATGAGACTTTACGGGTTTACGGGATCAGACTTATATTATATCATGAGACTTTACGGGCTTACGGGATATCTCAGACTAATAACATTTTATGAGACTTTACGGGTTTATGGGGATATACTAGACTAATATATTATCAGACTTTGCGGGTACATCGGGAACTGAGAGGACATATATGTGGCTTGTTGCCTTATAGGCTCATTGGAAGAAATGGGGGACGGGTTGGCCCAAGACTTTATATTTTTCCCGCTCTTTGACGAGCGATGACATCGGACTTCATCTATTTTCATACTTTGGGGGATCTATAAGATATATTTTGGAGTAAGGGGTATAAGGGCCAAGACTGGGGCTAATACAGACAGACTAAACCAGTTTAGGCAGGGACCGGGTGGAGGGGGGGTGGGGTAGGCAGAGGATAACAAGTAGGGATAGTCAATAGGACGGATAGAATAGAAAGGGGGGATAGATAGCAGAGAGAGAGGGGAGGGGGCGAGGGACAGCGATGAGAAAGATGAAGATGACGATGACGACGATGATGGAGGCAGCGGTAACTCAGACAGACTTGCAAAAAGGGGAAGCTAAGGGAGATGGGGAAGGGGCATATATAGGGTTTCGACCCTCAAGACTTTTTATATATTACAGACATGCGGGGCACTAATAGACTCACATAAGCGGCATAATGGGTGCTATGAGCGGAATCAAAGAGAGACTTTGATCATTGGGGGGAGAAGGGATGATTGGGGAGGATAGACAAAGGGCACATACCATTTATGTTATCAGCTCTCAGGTTCGTTTCAAGCATGGCGTTTCAGAGCTGGTAGCATAGACCGCGGCGGGGTAGCAAAGGTCCGGGGCGCCTTTCCTTGCCTACGTTACCTCTGGGCTGGGCGACCGGGACTACAACGTGCCAGGGGACATCAGGGGGCTATTAAAAGCCAAACAAACAGACGCGGGCGTGATTTAAGTAGATGGCTCGAATCAACCACCACGGGTCGGGATTACCTTGATACATGGGGAACGAGACGGCGGATAAAAGTGGCGCATGGAAACCAAGGAGAAGAGAGCGACGTCACCCGAGGGGGGCACGGCGTTGATAGGTATAAACCGGTCACACACGGACCTTACCTCACCTTTCACTGCGGTTCGCCGGAAGACTCCGTGAGAAGTCAGGTTGCACACAGACACTTTAATCCGAAGACATCAACTCAGAACTGCGCTACCAGACAGCAAACTAAACAAAGTGCGCAACAATAACTGTAACTGCCGCTCAATGTTATGGTCCAGTACACAATGAATAAATAATGTAACGGGCGCAGTTGACTTGAACTATTCAGTAACTGTTACTCCTAATTGTGACTTAATAAAATACTGACAGAAATGAGTCATAACTCGGACTTAATACCAACTTGAAGTTTGACCATCCAACGCTCCCCCTTAGTTCTATGTCAATGGTGCCATTGAATAAAGGCGTAATACTCGTCTTAGATAGGGTTAGCAATACGTCCTTATAAGTGATATATATATAACGCGACTCAAAAAGTAAAATGTCATAGGTCGTAGTAGGCCATATGAATCACCAATTCCTCGCAATCAAGCATCTCGATCAAAGTGAATCGATTAAATCGATGTAAAAGGTCCCGTACGTTAACGACGTAATACGTACGTACAAATCAAAGTAATAATGATGGCCTCCGCCATAATGCGCAATCCTGATAGGTTGGTCTCCCTCGCGTGTACATTACGAATAAATCAAATACGAATACTGGGCCTTCATTAATGAAAATAATGGTCGGCTGCCCACATAGACAGATACCTATATGACCACGCGGTCATCCGTGCAGTAGAAAACTGGTCGGATGAGTCCTCAGAGGACGAGCCGGAATCCGAATCCCAGAAAGAATAGGAGAAAATCAAAAAGGGCAAAGATGCCTCATCCCAGAAAGGTATATCTTCCTTACTCCAAACAGCAGAAGAACAAGTGGAAAAAGAGAGACAAGCCAGAAGAGCACAGACTATGAAGAAGAGAGCCCACTCTAACAAGAAAAAGGCAGACAAACAGTATGCGCAGCGAATGCGTAGATTGGGACTTTATGTTCCAGTCGCTTTCAAGGCACCTGTCCCAGTGACGATGTGCATGAGCGTAGAGGATAGAAGCCTCATTTGTATGTTAGTCCTAGTCGAAAAGATGTATGGATGCAAATCACTTCTTGATATGATTATAAGATGGCAAAAGTACATCGTTGCCAGCCCCAAGGGAGACATTGCTGATTGGCTTGATGAAAACAGACTTACAGAACTTCAGATATTCGATACAGAGAGACTATGGTAAAACTCATATGGACTTTCTCACCGCACAGCTCTTGTATAAGGCTTAGCTCTCATTCCATCCGGCATTGGAAGGGTTAGACGCTCTCATGAATCAGTTTGAAAACAAGGGAATAACTTCCCACGCCCAAGTGGAAGATATGCTGAGCAAAATCTGGATTAAGTACAAATTAAAACAGAAAACTCAGCGAAAGACCCTTACAGCAGGCGAAACCCCTGATAAAACTACGGGAGAACGTAAGACCTCCGAACGGTCATTCGTGTTAGAACAGTCGGACAGCGAGGCCACACGTTGCTTCAACTGCAACAAAACGAGCCATTTAGTAGCCTTTGAGTGCAAAAAGACATGCACCAAAAATAGCTGCAAGAAGAGCAAGTCCAAACACTCCAGAAATGCCCCCAAGACAGAACAAGAAGTTTTCTGGCGCTAAACCCTCTAAAAAGTCCCCACGAACCAAAGTCGCTGTCGCTGAGCGAGCCTCAGACAAACAGGACAACGACCTCGATCAAGAGGAGGACCCCACAGAACACCAACAGGAAGAGCTGAGCGACGACGAGAGAGAGAGAGAGAAAGAGAGTGAGTCTGTGTTGTCTTTTGTGGAGGGAGTGTGGACACAGAAGAGGAAGAACAACCCAAGACCAGAAGACAGTCAGGCAGACAGGCTAGAAGCAACACTGTACAGAAGCAGACCAGACAGTCACAGACCAGCAGTCAGCAGACCAGACAGTCACAGACCAGCAACCAGCAGACCAGACAGTCACAGACCAGCAGGCAGCACAACAGACAGCCAAAGACAAGCAGTCAACAAGACAGAACGAGACAGGCCAGCAACAAGCAAGCCAGACAGTCTCAGACTAGCACTCAGCAAGTCAGTCAACCACAGAACAGCAGACAGCAACACGGACAGTCGCAGAACAGCAGTCAGCAGAGCAGACAGCCACTGACAGACAGCAAACGGCAGGCCACACAGTCACAAGACATGCCACAGACTACACAGTCACGTCAGAACAAACAGAAGACAGGAGAACAGAGAGAGAAAAGTGAGAGAGAAAAGGACGAACGACAGTCTAACTGTTACCGATCGTATATATTATATATATCGGCTATATATATTCAATTGTGTATGGATATATTTTCAGTACTGAATCATCAGTCCGGTCCTACCTCATTCATCAATCAGCATCAGGACGCTAATCAGTGAGATCCGGTTATTATTAATGGAACTAGATTCAGGAAACCGGTGCTCGTGCCGTTCGCACTGCGCACTTTGTTATCAGTTCATTTTCCTCAGTAAAGACGATTTACGAAGTACTTCATTGAACCACTGCGTAAACCCAGTACTAGAGTATTTTACTCAATCACCGGTATTATCAACATTGACCGGTTATAGGTCATGAGCCAGCAAAATGTGAAGTACCAACTAAAGGTCCCGCTACTCCGAGGAAACCTGACATTCATCAGTTCGCCATTGGTTTTATACCCAGTCACGTAATCCAATTTGAACCCGTAATACGCGCTGAGCTCAATGGAAGGAAACCCAGTTAATAATGGAGCTCCCCCGATCCGATATTATTCTAGGCACCCCGATCTATTGCGCAAGCGGAACATATCGTAACCAAACATCGGGAGGCAGCAATGCGGTTGGACGACGAGAAGGGGCAGCAGAAATACAAGCACGTGAAATTCAATCCGGGGGATACGGTGATTCTATACTGCCCGAACATACAGGTGGGGGTCTCGACGAAGCTTTACGAGAAATGGCAGGGGCACTATCAACTTATGAAACAGACGGCACTTACAATTACAAAATACTGCACCAGCGGACGAGCAAGGAACAGATCGTACATGTGAGGAGGCTGGTGAAGTTTTCGCCTTTTCTGTTGGATTATGAGACGGAGAAGGACGCGTTGATGCGGACGGCGGATCAGTTTAGCAACCCGCGGCCAGGGACCAGTTTACTGACCCGGTCACAGCGGTTGGAGGCGATCGCGAGGCTGAAGGAGCAGCTGACCTACGAACAAGATCAAGAGGAAAAGGGGCGGCTGCAAGAGGCGATTACGGAATTGGAGACGGGCTCACATGAGAGAATATCACAGAAGCAAAAGAAGGAGGAGGAGAAGCAGAGAGAGGAAGAAAGAAAAGAGGCAAAGGGGGAAGCGAAGCAAAGGCAGACAGAGGAAAAGAAGGAAGGGGTGAGTGATCAGACGGGGCAGGAGAAGCGGGGCCCGGGGAGACCACCCAAGCCGAGGGCACCAGAGGGGAACATAGAGGTCAGGAATGGGCAGGGCCAATGGGTTAGCGAGCAGGGGGAGGTTGACAAAATCAAGTGGAAAGTGGGCAAGTTCTCCTTGCAATCGTGTTGCAGGTGGGAGCAGGATGTCGACCCAAGTTGCGACAGCGGGGATTAGGGTTGTCGACCTTGACGTGGACGAGTGTGCCGGCTGTAGTCCACCGCTTTTGGAGTCGTCTTGATCGTCGTCTCCGCTTTCGGCAGCTGCGAGTTGTGGTGGCGCTTTCGCCGAAGCAGTGGCATTTTGGCTTGAGGTGGCCTTTTGACTTGAGGTAGTGTGAGTCGTGGTCGTCGACGTAGTAGTAGTCGTGGTTGTGGCTGTCGCCGCCCTCGCCTTTTTGATCTCGTCGTCGTACATTGCCCGGATCTCGCGTGTAGAGACCGGTGAAGCAGGGTCGTCGAGTATCAGTAGGTGCTTAGGGTTTACACTCGCCAAGAAGAGTAAGAAGTCCTCCTTCCATGCGGCCAACTGGAAGATCGAGAGGATGCATCGTATGTTGAAGGCGTCCTTGAAGATCTACTGTCAGAACAGGCAAACGAAGAAGCCAGAGGCACTACAGGCGTTCACCTTCGCGGTGAATAATCTGGGTTCTTCTTCGTTGGGGGGCAAAGCGCGGCTATGCCCGCACCAGATGGTGTTTGGCTGGGTTTTGAACACGCCACAAGAAGATGCTGTATCAGCCGATGGAGTTGATGGCGATACGGTTACGGGCCACTGAAGAAGTTATCAATCAACGCCTTTGTGGTCGTCTCCTTAGTGTCATCCGCCGTGGGTACCGCTATAACATAATTGGAAGCACGATCGATTATAGTGAGTATATATTTGTACCCACCCGCGCCAGCCTCTGGCAATAGCCACACATAATAGATATGTACAGTATCAAATATGTCACGCGTCAAATCAAACTGTACTAGTAATCCCCGATTTGCGTCGTATACTGTCTTTGCCCTCTGGCAATGCCCGCACCCCAAAATAAAGCTTTTGATATCCCGATCCATTATATCCCAATAAAACCGCCTAGGCATGGACCACTTCATCCTATCTAACCCCGTCGGATGGCTCTGTAATGGACAGTTGTGTGCACAGATCAATATTGCGTGCCGCAGTGCCTTGGGCACACATACCATCCATTTTTGCGGGTCTTCCCGATTCTTTGCCCCGCTTCCGTACTACTAAATCAGCATATCTGAATATGTGTATCTCTCCCGTTTAGTCTCCGCACCTTCACATCCTCTGAAACCCCCGTCGGGTCCTCCTTGTGTGCTATGAACTTCTTTCACTCCTCACCGTAGGCTATCCCTCGTCAGCTTCCGAAACATCTCTATCTATGCAAACTTGATCTCCGTCTTGTTCTACAGCATAGCCAATCGACTCGCATGCGTCTTCTGCAACGTAAGCCGCGCCCGCGTCTGGCTTCGCCTTCATCTGTCCCGCCTATATCTCCAGCTTGGTTGGAATCAAGATATTCCACAGCATCGGCATGTTCCGCCACGGAAAAGGCTTCGCGTCGACTATCTCCTCCGCCTGTTCCGCCTCCTTCCGCATCTCTTCCTCTAACCCCCGCCTAGCATCTTCCACCCCATGCTCCTCCGGGGCCAGCATTGCCCCGGTCTCTCATGAGCCGCCTCATACTATAGCACGTCCCGTTGGGTTGACGCCACGTGTCTATGTATCGCCGCAACCTCTGCCACGTAATCCATCCAGTTAATAGGCTTCTTGTCATCGAAGTCCTCCTTCCGCTCCTCCTCCTCGAGGTCCATATGCCCCAGCACCGTCATAACCGCCGCCGCAGTTTTAAAGTGGAACGTGGTCAGATTCATGCCGCTCGTCTTTCCCGCACCGTATACTGGCAGCAATTTTGGTAACTACCTTGTTCTCGGAAGTATTTTGAGATCAAATGACAGCAGTGTGTGTATTCATTTGAATGCCGGTTGGCCGCAATTTCCTCACAGGAGGCTAGTCAAGACTTACAGTCTTCATATCGTTAGGACAGTTATCGGTTATTAAATATCGTACTACTGTGACACAGAGGAGCGCTGGGGAGGAAAGGTGCAGCGACCGCTGGGCATGCCATTGGTTGATAGTAATTTTCATTAATGTAAAACTTCCATCAAATAACACAGCATGCGAAATTGTGTGTCGTTAAAAGTGCTAATATAAATGTACAATTCCCAAGTAATACTTGAGGAGAGCAAAGTGCAGGGCATTGATCACTGAGGGAGTGGCAGTGTTTGCGATTCGCGTTGGTAGTATGTATGTGTGTGTGCGTGTATGTGTCGGGTGTGCGGGCGGCGCCGAGTGGCATGCACAGGTAGCGCCATTCACACAGGCAGAGAAAGCGCCTTGGGGAGTAGGCAAAGACAAGCAGCGTGTGGTGTCCAGCCTGTTGATTAGTTGCAGCCTGCAGGACCGGTCAGGGAGGTGCTGGTGGCCCATGGACCTGGCTGCCCCTCAGCCAAGGGCTCCATCCCCTGCCGCAGCGAGATCGGCCGCGAAGGAAAGGCGGGAGGATAGGGGAGAAGGCCGACCGAAGCAAGGAAGGACAAGGCTGGCCAGCAGTATTCAATTGGTACAAGCCGCATGCGGTTTGTGGAGCACATGTGCTTGAAAGCGCCCGCACGCGGTCTCAAATGGCCAGCGCGCTCTCTCGAAGATACGACTTGGTCACCACGTCCTGCCCACAGTCGTTAAAGGGAGGTAGGAAGAGAGAGAGAGAGAGAGAGAGATAAGAGAGATAAGAGAGAAAGAGAGAGAGAGAGAGAGAGAGAGAGAGAAGAGAGAGAGAGAGAGAGAGAGAGAGAGAGAGAACGGGTGAGCAGAGCGGCATGGAGGGGCGGGAAAGTGGTGGGGAGGGCGGGCAGGCGGGCGGTGGGGACCTTGACGGCGGAGAAGGTGTAGGCGACATTGTCGGTGGAGGTGATGCAGGTGACGTGCACATAGAAGGGCGCATCTCGACGTGGACGATGACGTGCATGGCGAGCCCTAACAAACCCGTGCAGTATTTGTGCAACGCCCTCACGTGCTGTACGCGTTCTGACTGCACTTACAACGCCTTGGCACTTGTGGTCTGTCCAGTCTGTTCCTTCGCTTGCACATTCATCATTTCTAATCTCATTTGCCATGTGAACATCTGAGGGATAGTGCGTATGCGTGTGTGTGTGTGTGTTGAGGGAGGGTGGGGGAGGACAGGGCTGTGGCGGCTTCGTCCTGGAGGTCTACTGCTAGCTGTGCTTGTCCGGCGGCAGCAGTCTCGGGCCAGGCGTGGCAGGGGAAGAAGGCAGAGAGAGAGAGAGAGAGAGAGAGAGAGAGAGAGAGAGAGAGAGAGAGAGAGAGAGAGAGAGAGAGAGCAGGTACCGGAACTCGTCTTCGAGGTAGTCGATGGCGGACTGGTAGTCGCAGCCGCCCTCGTAGTCGTCGAAGCAGCACTTCATGTCCACCTAGCACAAACAACCACAACAACCACGCGAAAATGGGTACATCAGTGACAGACCGATCGATCGGTAGATATAGATAGATAGATAGATAGATAGATAGATAGATAGATAGATAGATAGACAGATAGACAGCTGCAGCAGGCGGTGGGCACTGTGCAATAGGCAGAGGGCAGGGCAGGCCACGCGCGCGGTTAGGGAGAAGGGGGGAAGGAGGTATGTACCCGGGTGATCTTCTCGGCAAAGAGATCGGACTTGTTGAGCAGCACGATGAAGGGCGTGTGCTGAAAGCTAAATAACCAAGGCAGCACTACTGCTTTGTCAGGCCAACAAAACGCTCCACCCTGCCAACCAACCTTAACTCTCTCCATATATACATACATACATACATACATACACACATACATACATACATACATACATACATACATACATACATACATACATACATACAAACATGAATGTATGCATGCATGCATACATACATACATACATACATACATCATACATACATACATACATACATACATACATACATACATACATACATACATACATACATACACACACACATACATACATTCATACATGCATGCATGCATACATACATACATACATACATACATACATACATACATATACATACATACAATTTAGTGTGGCAGAGTTCCGTGAAGAGCTCGAGTGACTCCTGGAGCCGGTTCGCGCTGGCGTCTTCGGACAACACCTGACACAGCCCACACACCGAACTGTGCGTGACACACTGGCTGTCCTCGCGACCGCTGCCCTGACTAGTCTGACTGCGCTATGGACTGCGCGCTATCGCAGCTAAGGTAGCTGTGGCAAGCCTGAGGGAGTGAGCTAGCCTGACTGTGCTATGGCAGCTACAGCAGCCATGACAGCCTGGTGAGAGGGTGAGCGAATATGGCAGCTTAGGCAGCTATGGCAGCCAGAGGAAGGAGTGAGGCAGGACTTGGTCGAACTCGTTGATGGCACACTCGAAGACCACCGCAGTCGCCTGAGACACAACCACCACACACGCACATATCTACATACTGTACAAATAGGCAAAGATAATAGACAGAAAGAATAGAGTAGAATAGAGTAGAATAAGATAGGATAGGATAGAATAGGATAGGATAGGATAGGAAACATATATCTATCATGCATGAACCATACATCCACAATGCGTACGTACACATACATACATACGTGCATACCTACATACGTACACACACACACACACACACACACACACACACGTACATACATACATACACACATACATGCACACATAACATACATACATACATACATACATACATACATACATACATACATACATGCATACATGCATACATACACATACATACATACATACATACATACATACATACATACATACATATATGCATACATACATACATACATAGATAAATAGATAGATAGGTGAAATATCGACTAATGTCAGAAAAAAGGAGCTTCTGATTTCGTCAACCAGGAAGTCTGTGGGTAAAGTATTAACCCGATGCCCAGCTAAGCCGTGATGTTTGCACGGAAGGGACTGATACAGGCAATACCAAAGCTTCCTGGTACCAGGCGGGGCCAGGGCTCGTTCCATAAAGCGCCCCTTGCAGAACGAGCTCCCACCTCCATTACAGAGGGCCCAGTAAGCAGATGGAGTTTCGAGACTGTTCGACAGTCTAGTATAAACCGACAGAGCACTGTGGGTTTTATTCCGGGCTCAACAAGCGAGAAAGGGCACCCTGAGGGAACAGGATTGTGCTTCCCGTCGCTATTTCGGCATATGACTTATAGGCGTATGGCTAGGCACACATAAGGCACCCCACCACGGGCCCAGCACACCCACACCATCCCCTAATTCTCTGTCTGTCGACAGATGGCACCCATTTCAAAAAATCAAGCCCAAGAGAGGGTCAGTGACACCTCAAGTGGCCTTGGTTCATTCCGTAGAGTAAGTGATAAGATCAACTGATGAAATATCGACTAATGTCAGAAAAAAGGAGCTTCTGATTTCGTCAACCAGGAAGTCTGTGGGTAAAGTATTAACCCGATGCCCAGCTAAGCCGAGATAGATAGATAGATAGATGAGATGTCGCAAAGGAATGTAGTCCTTGCAAAGGAACGCAGTTTCACATCAAACAATAATTTGTGTACTGTGCATGTGTCCGGGATGGGAATCACGGGTAGACTGTGTTCTGGAAAAAGAAGAGGAAGGACGTTGAAGAAAAAGGCAATCTAGGAATGGAGAGTGGGAGGATAAGGAAGAAGAGAAAGAAAAGGAAGCCGATAGATAGATAGATAGATAGATAGATAGATAGATACATACGTACGTACGTACGTACGTACGTACGTACGTACATACATACATACATACATACTTACATACATACATACATACATACATACCAGAATACATGCATACACACACACACACACACACACACACACACACACACACACATATATATATATATATATATATATATATATATACATACATACATACATACATACATACATACATACATACATACATACATACATACGCACGTACATACTTAGATACATGCGACCTACGTGCATGATGTGCGGGAACACTTATCAAAGTTTGCATTGCTCGTTTTAGGTCTTTAACTTGCTTATGCAGCTCTTCATGCAAAAAAGTTTGTAATTAATTCAGGCCTGCACTATGTCAAGAAAGGAATACAAATACTTTTGTTTTGTGATAGGGCCTGAATCGAAAATTTCCTTTTTGAAATCAATTTTTGTACAAAAAGTTTGAAATGTGGTGAGCGGTGAGGTGCGGGGCAGCCTGTTACATGTTCGAAGCAGTGTAGCCACTTGTTCCAGTTCCTGCGCTGGCTGCGTTGTCCGCCCACGTCCAGCACGCGGATCCGCCGCTAACGCGCACAACACACCAACCACCTCATGCCCACACCACCTCCCCGTGCCAGTCCCCCCCCCCCCCCCAAAAAAAAAAAACCTATCTATCTATCTATCTATCTATCTATCTATCTATCTATCTATCTATCTATCTATCTATCTATCTATCTATCTATCTATCTATCTATCTATCTATCTATCTATCGATCCATCGAACCATCCATCGAACCATCCGTCGATCCATCCATCGATCCATCCATCCATCTATCCATCTTTCTAATTATCTATCTATCTATCTATCTATCTATCTATCTATCTATCTATCTATCTATCTATCTATCTATCTATCTATCTAATCTATCTATCTATCTATCTATCTATCTATCTATCTATCTATCTATCTATCTATCTATCTATCTATCTTCTATATATCTATCTATCTATCTGTCTGTCTGTCTGTCTGTCTATCTATCTATCTATCTATCTATCTATCTATCTATCTATCTATCTATCTATCTATCTACCTATCCCTGGAGACGGTCTCTGCCACTGGCAACTGAGCCTGGGGTTCAGATCTACCTATCTCCTTTATTGACTGCTTTGTGTCCGCCGTTGATCGCGCGCAGCGCTAACAGGCGACCAACCCCCGACTGGGGACGTGATGCAAAGGTGATGAAGTCGAGGTTGTAGAAGGTAACTCACGAGCGTGAACTCCCGAAATCTCGGCTTGGGTGGCCATCATCTCCTTATGGCACACGCCCCTGGGGGAGTGTTTTTAGTGGTTGTTCTGTACAGTTCAAGGGCTCGGCTACCTTTCGGCTTGAACCGGGCACGGGCACCAACCCGAGCGGATGGTTGGTGTGCAGCTTTTGAAGTGCTGAGAGTTCCTGTCCGGGGGTAGTATTGGAGGCTCATGGCTTTTACAGCTATGCCACGCCCATAGATTAAATCCATCCATCTATCTATCTATCTATCTATCTATCTATCTATCTATCTATCTATCTATCTATCTATCTATCTATCTATCTATCTATCTATCTATCCATCCAACTATCTATCTATCTATCTATCTATCTATCTATCTATCTATCTATCTATCTATCTATCTATCTATCTATCTATCTATCTATCTATCTATCTCTATCTATCTATCTATCTATCTATCTATCTATCTATCTATCTATCTATCTATCTATCTATCTATCTATCTATATCTATCTATCTATCTATCTATCTATCTATCTATCTATCTATCTATCTATCTATCTATCTATCTATCTATCTGTCTGTCTCTCTGTCTCTCTCACTCTGACACTGACGCACAAAAATATACATACATGCATGTATAGTAATATCTTGTATATATTCTGACGATGGGCCTGAAGTATATTTACGTTGACAAATGGGCCTTAACCACAGGTACCCGCAGGCGAAACTTATGGGGATTTCCGCATCACTCACTCACTCTCTCTCTATCTCTGTGTCTCTCTCTCTCTCTATGTCTCTCTCTCTGTCTTTGTCTCTCTCTGTCTCTCTGTCTCTCTCTCTGTCTCTCTCTCTGTCTCTCTCTCTCTCTCTCTCTCTCTCTCTGAGCTCAATCTCCAGCCCGCTACCCTGTCACCCCCGGGTGACGGGGTGGAATGAATGCCTATGTCTTCGGACATGCAGCGCTAATAGACAAAACATCTCTCTCTCTCTCTCTCTCTCTCTCTCTCTCTCTCTCTCTCTCTCCCTCCCCCTCCATCTCTCCCTCTCTCTCTCCTCTTTCTCTCTCTCTCCCTCCCTTCCCCCCCCCCCCCCCCCCCCTCTCTCTCTCTCTCTCTCTCTGCGAGGCGCGATACCTTGTCCACCTCCAAGATGGCCTCGACCAGTCCGGTGGTGGGTGCTCGGCATCGGATGATGTCCTGACACACAGCGCAGGCACAGCGTTGGTTTTAGAGATCGGTATCAGATACTGCCCTAACATACAGCCCAGGTGATCACGAGGGTTAGGATTAGGTCAGGTTGATGTCCTGACATACAAACCCTGGCCATGTGCCAGCTAGCTCGCTTTCCTTGCATGCTTGGTGCATGGGTGGGATGCTTGGTTGCTTCCGTTTGATAGCATGCCAAGCTTGCAGGGTCTACGGTTGACTCATGAACGGCAGGCAGCAAGAGCACTCCGTACTTGGCTGGCTGGCCAGGCAATGCAGACTGCCGATTACTGCGGGCGAGCTGCCCGGCCAAGCGACCAGGCGGGCAGGCGGGGCAGGCGGGCAGGCGCACCTGGTAGGAGGGAACAAAGTCGGCCGCAGCCAGCACCTCGATGCGCTCGAAGAACCACTTGCACTCGTCCGCCAGCTGGAACTGCCCCAACACACATCGCCCACAAGCAATATACGTAGATGCAGCAGAAAGCATCACGCACACACACACACACAACACACGAACTGCACGATGCATCATCGGATGCTCTTTGGTGTGTATGTAGGTACACAAACACACATGGCCTGCAAAAAGCACGGCTGTTCTGTAGTCTGTAAAGCCGGAGGGACCAGGTTGCGGTGCTGGTAGGCCTCCCTGACGGCCGGGTCGCGCCACAGCAGCGCCACCGCACGCGCACGCTCCAGCGTCATGACCCCGTCGTCCTAGACAGACAGGTAGATAGATAGATAGAGATGTTTGGTCTATCAGCGCTGCATATCCGAGGTAGGTAGGTAGGTAGGTAGGTAGGTAGGTAGATAGGTAGGTAGGTAGGTAGGTAGGTAGGTAGGTAGGTAGATAGATAGATAGATAGATAGATAGATAGATAGATAGACAGACAGATAGATAGATAGATAGGTAGATAGGTAGATAGATAGATAGATAGATAGATAGATAGATAGATAGATAGATGGGAGCCTAGTTACTGGGGAGGCCATGATGAGTTCTGCTGCACCCTGGTTAGCTGCGGACAGCTGCTGCTCGATCTTGCCGTCCAGCTCCAAGCGGCTGCACAGCCGCCCCACACGCAAGTGCTGCATTTGCCTTGGCGCACGCATCCCACCCGTCCGCTCATGCAGCAAGTAGCAGGTGCGGGAGCACCAGCGAAGCAGTGCAGTAGACGTCGTCGTCGTCGTCGTAGTAGTAGTAGTAGTAGTAGTAGTAGTAGTAGTAGTAGTTAAAGCAGCAGCAGCAGGAGGAGCAGGAGTAGCAGCAGCAGCAGCAGCAGCAGCAGTAGTAGTAGTAGTAGTAGTAGTAGTAGTAGTAGTAGTAGTACCAACAGCAGCAGCAGCAGCTGTGGCAAGTAGTAGTATTACCAACAGCAGCAGCAGCAGCTGTGGCAAGTAGTAGTATTAGTAGTAGCAGTAGTAGTAGTAGTAGTAGTAGTAGTAGTAGTAGTAGTAGCAGTAGTAGTGGATGGAGGAGGTGTAGGAGGAGCATTTGCGAATGCAGTGATGGCAGTGGTGAGGAGCGGCAGTGTGCAAGGCCGCACAGGGTGGCAATTATGCGGCGCAGCGAGCTAGGGCAGGCTGGCGGAGTGTGCGCGGCGTGTGTGAGCGCGGGTGGCTGCAGAGGGATGTACCGGGTCTGTGCCACGAGCTGCTTGATGGACTGCAGCGTGTGTCGGTAGACCATCTGTCTGTAGGGCGCGCGCGTGCGCGGGTCGTCGTAGACCTTCCCGTAGATCTGCCAAAGATGGTGTCGACATGTACATTCAAATTTTAAAGCTATGAATATATTACCTGTGTGGGTATCTGTGTACGACGTCAGTGTGTGTATGTGTGTGTGTGCGCGCGCGCGCGCGCGTGTGTGTGTGTGTGTGTGTGTGTGTGTGAGAGAGAGAGAGAGAGAGAGAGAGAGATTGAAGTAGATAAATAGATAGATAGAGTGGGTGAGTGAAGTATATACATAAATACACATATGACAGACAAGCAAATACAAAGACAAATATACCTGCATGCATGCATCGTGCATACATGGCTCGTGGAATCTAAGGTGCATAATTGCATACGTTCGTGTGCATGTGTATACCACGGTGAGTACAGACCGCTAGAAAGTATCATCTTATTCATGCATAGACGTCCATAAGTATAGGCATAGTATGCATACATGCATAAAACGCGCACATACGAACACACACATACTTGTACCATGTAAGTACTCATGTATACATGCATGCTTGTGTGCAACACATGGATGTGTATCTCTGTCCGTGTGTATGGACTGTATGCATGTCTGTACTGTCTGAATGTGTACATGCTGAAGGCATGCTGGTGTGTGCGTCTGTAGGCTGCCTGGCTGTTGCGTGGCACACCTGGTTCAATTGTTTTATCAGTGTTGACTTGCCCGACTCGCCTGTGCCCAGCAGCAGCAGCCGCAGCTCCCCGGCCTGTTTGTCCTCTTCCGTACGCAGCCAGGCGTCCAGGCGCAGACTTTGCGAGCGTTCCTGCCGCCGCAACCGTCGTTCGTTGGATTGGGATGCGGCGGGGATTGGCGCAGGAAGGGGCGGCAGCGGCTCGATTTTGGTGGGGCCGTCCTCGTCCACGATGAAGCAGCGGGGCGGGCAGACGGGCGGCGCAGTCGCCAACGAGTCGGCGCTCTCCCCATCCCCGTGCCGCCTCACCTGCGCAAACATCCCAACAGCCAGGTGTGTTGCTGCACCGCTTGCTCTTGCGCGCTGCCCTCTGCTCTGGCCACCACGCCGCAGCTGGCTCTTCTTCCAATTATTATTATTATTATTATTATTATTATTATTATTATTATTATTATTATTATTATTATTATTGGACCGTGATAGCCCAGTGGTCAAGTTCTACCATCTGGGCCCTGTCGCCAGTTCGATTCCCGTCTGTGCCACCAGTATTTTCATTGAACATACCGGTCCGTCTGGAAGTGTCGGAACTGCCCTTGCGGGGGTGTCATTAGAGCCTATCGTCAATTCTTCGTACTCCCCTCACGGGTGAGACGATGGAGGCGCATGTGCAGATTTGCATCAGCCATTGACAGAGAAGCACTATTATTATTATTATTATTATTATTATTATTATTATTATTATTATTATTATTATTATTATTATTATTATTTACCATCTGAGCCCTGTCGCCAGTTCGATTCCCGTCGGTGCCACCAGTATTTTCATTGAACATACCGGTCTATTTCTGGACCAGTATTTTCATTGAACATACCGGCCCGTCTGGAAGTGTTGGAACTGCCCTTGCGGGGGTGTCATTAGAGCTTATCGTCAATTCTTCGTACTCCCCTCACGGGTGAGACGATGGAGGCGCATGTGCAGAAATGCATCAGCCATTGACAGAGAGGCACTATTATTATTATTATTATTATTATTATTATTATTATTGTATTGGAGGCTTATGTCCGTTGAGGATATGCCATTAGCTGCATCAGTACGCCTCAGATATAGTAAATCTGCCTTGGAGTGTTGACTGTGACATATTTGAGGGAAATCCCGATGAAAAAACCTAGTCACACTTGCTAAACAGAGTTCCAGCCCAATGGCCTCAAGGCGTTAAACTGTGACGCCAACTCATAACCCTTTGGTGGTAGATGCTGGGGAGGAGGGTCGTTGCGCGCGTAAAAGATCTTAAACTCCGCATATGCTGGTTGATAGCCCAGGACCCAGCAGACACCAGATTGTTATGGGTGGGGTTTCGAGGCAGCTCTAGCAACCGCGCTTGGTGTATGCACTTGCACATTCTGTGACGTCTTGCAAGAGGTTGCTGGGACTGCGGAATAACCTCGGCTTAGTGCAGTCTTGCCCTCAGGAGCTCCATCGGTGGCCCCGATCATCAGGCGAGAGACTGACACGGGGGGGTGGAGGACCTCGAACAAGGGTATTGGAGGCTTATGTCCGTTGAGGATATGCCATTAGCTGCATCAGTACGCCTCAGATATAGTATTATTATTATTATTATCATGATCATGATCATGATCATGATTATTATTATTATTATTATTATTATTATTATTATTATTATTATTATTATTATTATTATTATTATTATTATTATTAGGGAGTACATAGGCCATCGGTCCTTTCCATGGGCTGATTGGTATAAAGCTCCTAGAGTAATGTTCTATGCCGTCACTTCCTTTATTCCACCGATTGGTGTGGAGACTTTCCTTATGGAATGGAGGACTGGATGCACATGGCCTTTTGGCTCAGCAATTGGCAGGAGATACACTATTATTATTATTATTATTATTATTATTATTCAGCCCAATGGCCTCAAGTGACGCCAACTCATAACCCTTTTGTGGTAGATGCTGGGGAGGAGGGTCGTTGCGCGCGTAAAAGATCTTAAACTCCGTATATGCTGGTTGATAGCCCAGGACCCAGCAGACACCAGATTGTTATGGGTGGGGTTTCGAGGCAGCTCTAGCAACCGCGCTTGGTGTATGCACTTGCACATTCGGTGACGTCTTGCAAGAGAGTGCTGGGACTGCGGAATAACCTCGGCTTAGTGCAGTCTTGCCCTCAGGAGCTCCATCGGTGGCCCCGATCATCAGGCGAGAGACTGACACGGGGGGGTGGAGGACCTCGAACAAGGGTATTGGAGGCTTATGTCCGTTGAGGATATGCCATTAGCTGCATCAGTACGCCTCAGATATAGTATTACTATTATTATTATGGAGGGGTGCACAGTATGGCACCCCACGGGAAGAGGAGGTGGTTGGGCCTCTTCCCACTGGTTTCGAGGCTATGTCGTTGTGTTGGCTCCGAGGCTATGTTGTTGTGTTGGTTCCGAGGCTATGTTGTTGTGTTGGTTCCGAGGCTCTGTTGTTGTGTGGGTTCCGAGGCTATGTCGATGTGGGTTCCGAGGCTATGTCGATGTGGGTTCCGAGGCTATGTTGTTGGGTTGGTTCCGAGGCCATGTCGTTGTGTTGTTTTTTATAAGAATACACCACGTGGGATCAAAGGGGTATTTACATTCCGCGATCTAGGGGTGGTGACGGGTTTCGAGGCGTCCCAGACACTTACCACAAAACGTCCTCATGCGCTGGCAGACCGCATGAAATGTCAGTACCTCCATGCGGGACCTACCCAGTCTCGTGGAGCTCTCACGCGGGGAAGATCGATCATTTGTAGTTGATTTCCTGCAAGGTACCCGACACTGTGCGGGTAGTAGGGACTTTTGGGGCCTTCTATGCAGGATGGTTAGAGTCACTCTTCCATCCCCAACATACTCACTGTAGTCCCTGTTGGGTCGAGGGATGGAGGCGCATGGCCCTCGGGCTCAGCCATGACAGATCAATATATTTATTATTATTATTATTATTATTATTATTATTATTATTATTATTATTATTATTATTATTATCCCTGAAAGGTGTTGGTGAAGGGGGTGGGGAGTTTGGGGGGAGGGGGGAAATGAAAATTGTGTACCCCCCCCCCCCCCCGCGCAAATCGGCACCCCTGTCGGAATAAATCATGGTTTGTCGGAACGAGAAGGAGTTGGGAGCTCATATTTGCAGGGTGCACATGGTTAGCCCCAGACTCGATCTTGATGCTGATATGATTTTTTTTGGAATTCACGCAAATATTTGCGTTAGGGGAGTGTCCTGAATGCCAAAATTCCTTGTTTTTTTTTGCACTCCTGTCCCTATAAATCATTGTTTGTGTGAACCAGGAGGAGTTGGGAGCTCATATTGGCAGGGTAGCTAGCCCCAGATTTGATCTTGATGCTGGTATAATTTTTTTGGAACTCACGCAAATATTTGCGTTGGGGGAGTGTCCCGAATGCCAAAATTCCTTGTTTTTCCGGTCTTTTTTTGCACCCCCCATCCCTATAAATCATGGTTTGCGGGAGAGCTCATTTTGACAGGGTGGCTAGCCCCAGACTCGGTGTTGATGCTGATATAATTTATTTGGAATTCACGCAAATATTTGCGTTAGGGGAGTGTCCTGAATGCCAAATTTCCTTGTTTTAGCAGTACTTGCCGGTGCCTCCGGCAATTGAACGAACCTTGTCGACGGGGCAGGGGGGGGTCCGGGGGGCCCTTCCCCCGGGAACCCAAGCCCGGCGATTGTCCGTACCCCGTTTTGGTCGCGGGTGGCACCCACACCAGAAAATTGAGGTCGTGTGCCTGCAGGCCCCCTCCGGCAATTGAAAGTACCCTGTCGACGGGGCAGGGGGGGTCCGGGGGGCCCTCCCCCCGGGAACCCAAGCCCGGCGATTGTACGTACCCTTTTTTTTTTTTCTTTTTTTCGCGGTTGGCACACAAACCAGAAAATTGAGGTCTTGTGCCACCAGGAGCCGTTTGCGCACACCAGAGGGAGTTAGCGGCTGATATTTGGTGTATCTGACACTTCTTGATGAGCTCTCTTCGAAAATATAAAGATTGTGGCGCCGGGTGGCTTATACACCGGAAAATTGATGTTTTTGCGCCACCAGGCGCCGTTTGCGCACACATGAGGGAGTTTGAGGCTGATGTTTGGTGTACCCGACACCTCTCGGTGCGCTCTCTTGGGAGATAAAAAGGTTTTGGTGGCGGGTGGCACAAAAACCAGATATTTTAGGTTTTTGTGCCACCAGAGCTTACACTTGCGTTCTGCTGGTACCTCCGGCAATTGAACGTACCAAGTCGATGGGAAAGGGCGTCCGGGGGGCTCTCCCCCCCCCGGGAACCCCAGCCCGAGGGTTTGTGTGTGTGTGTGTGTGGGGGGGGGGGGGGGGGGGGGGGGGGGGGGGGGTGCGCGGAGCGCACCGCAAACCATCCTTTCAGGTGTTGGCGCAGCCCATAGTTATCATTACTATTATTATTATTATTATTATTGTTATTATTATTATTATTATTGGACACCGTGATAGCCCAGTGGTCAAGTTCTACCATCTGGGCCCTGTCGCCAGTTCGATTCCCGTCGGTGCCACCAGTATTTTCATTGAACATACCGGTCTATTTCTGGACCAGTATTTTCATTGAACATACCGGCCCGTCTGGAAGTGTTGGAACTGCCCTTGCGGGGGTATCATTAGAGCTTATCGTCAATTCTTCGTACTCCCCTCACGGGTGAGACGATGGAGGCGCATGTGCAGAAATGCATCAGCCATTGACAGAGAAGCACTATTATTATTATTATTATTATTATTATTATTATTAGGGAGTACATAGGCCATCGGTCCTTTCCATGGGCTGATTGGTATAAAGCTCCTAGAGTAATGTTCTATGCCGTCACTTCCTTTATTCCACCGATTGGTGTGGAGACTTTCCTTATGGAATGGAGGACTGGATGCACATGGCCTTTTGGCTCAGCAATTGGCAGGAGATACACTATTATTATTATTATTATTATTATTATTATTATTATTATTATTATTATTATTATTACGGAGGGGTGCATAGTATGGCACCCCACGGGAAGAGGGGGGGTCCGGGGGGCCCTCCCCCCGGGAACCCCAGCCCTGCAATTGTATTCGGTCGCGGGTGGCACACAAACCAGAAAATTGAGGTCTTTGTGCCACCAGGCGCCGTTTGCGCACACCAGAGGGATTTAGCGGTTGATATATGGTGTATCTGACACTTCTTGATGAGCTCTCTTCGAAAATATAAAAATTGTGGCGCCGGTGGCGTAGAAACCAGAAAATCCAGGTTTTTGCGCCACCAGGCGCCGTTCGCGCACACCAGAGGGAGTTTGAGGCTGATGTTTGGAGTACCCGACACCTCTCGGTGCGGTCTCTTCGGAGATCCAAAAGTTTTGGTGCCGGGTGGCACAAAAACCAGAGATTTAGTTTTTGCGCCACCAGAGCTTGCACTTGCGTTCTGCTGGTACCTCCGGCAATTGAACGTACCCTGTCGTCGGGGAAGGGGGGGTCCGGCCCCCCCCCCCCCGGGAACCCCAGCCCGAGGGGGGGAGGGGGGGGAGAGGGGGGGGGGGGGGGCGCGCGAAGCGCACCGCAAACCATCCTTTCAGGTGCTGGCGCAGCCCCTAGTTATTATTATTATTATTATTAATATTATTTGTGGCACCGCGATAGCCCAGTGGTTAAGGTCTACCATCTGGGACCTGTCGCCAGTTCGATTCCCGTCGGTGCCAGTATTTTCAACGGATATTTTCTTTGAAAGTATTGGTCTGTCTGGAAGGCTTGGAGCTGCCTTGCGGGGGTTTCAGTAGAGCCTATCGTCAAATCTTCGTACTCCCCTCGCGGATGAGACGATGGAGGCACATGTGCAGAAATGCATTCGCCATTGACTGAGAAGCACTATTATTATTATTATTATTATTATTATTATTATTATTATTATTATTATTATTATTATTATTATTATTATTATTATTATTATTTCATTGAACATACCGGCCCGTCTGGAAGTGTTGGAACTGCCCTTGCGGGGGTGTCATTAGAGCTTATCGTCAATTCTTCGTACTCCCCTCACGGGTGAGACGATGGAGGCGCATGTGCAGAAATGCATCAGCCATTGACAGAGAAGCACTATTATTATTATTATTATTATTATTATTATTATTATTATTATTATTATTATTATTATTATTATTTTGGACACCGTGATAGCCCAGTGGTCAAGTTCTACCATCTGGGCCCTGTCGCCAGTTCGATTCCCGTCGGTGCCACCAGTACTTTCATTGAACATACCGATCCGTCTGGACCAGTATTTTCATTGAACATACCGGCCCGTCTGGAAGTGTTGGAACTGCCCTTGCGGGGGTGTCATTAGAGCTTATCGTCAATTCTTCGTACTCCCCTCACGGGTGAGACGATGGAGGCGCATGTGCAGAAATGCATCAGCCATTGACAGAGAAGCACTATTATTATTATTATTATTATTATTATTATTATTAGGGAGTACATAGGCCATCGGTCCTTTCCATGGGCTGATTGGTATAAAGCTCCTAGAGTAATGTTCTATGCCGTCACTTCCTTTATTCCACCGATTGGTGTGGAGACTTTCCTTATGGAATGGAGGACTGGATGCACATGGCCTTTTGGCTCAGCAATTGGCAGGAGATACACTATTATTATTATTATTATTATTATTATTATTATTATTATTATTATTATTTTGGACACCGTGATAGCCCAGTGGTCAAGTTCTACCATCTGGGCCCTGTCGCCAGTTCGATTCCCGTCGGTGCCACCAGTATTTTCATTGAACATACCGATCCGTCTGGACCAGTATTTTCATTGAACATACCGGCCCGTCTGGAAGTGTTGGAACTGCCCTTGCGGGGGTGTCATTAGAGCTTATCGTCAATTCTTCGTACTCCCCTCACGGGTGAGACGATGGAGGCGCATGTGCAGAAATGCATCAGCCATTGACAGAGAAGCACTATTATTATTATTATTATTATTATTATTATTATTATTATTATTATTATTATTATTATTATTATTATTATTATTAGGACACCGTGATAGCCCAGTGGTCAAGTTCTACCATCTGGGCCCTGTCGCCAGTTCGATTCCCGTCGGTGCCACCAGTATCTTCATTGAACATACCGGTCCGTCTGGAAGTGTTGGAACTGCCCGTGCGGGGGTGTCATTAGAGCCTATCGTCAATTCTTCGTACTCCCCTCACGGGTGAGACGGGCGCATGTGCAGATTTGCATCAGCCATTGACAGAGAAGCACTATTATTATTATTAATATTATTATTATTATTATTCAGCCCAATGGCCTCAAGGCGATGCATTTCTGCACATGCGCCTCCATCGTCTCACCCGTGAGGGGAGTACGAAGAATTGACGATAGGCTCTAATGACACCCCCGCAAGGGCAGTTCCAACACTTCCAGACGGACCGGTATGTTCAATGAAAATACTGGTCCAGACGGAAATAATAATAATAATAATAATAATAATAATAATAATAATAATAATAATAATAATAATAGTGCTTCTCTGTCAATGGCTGATGCATTTCTGCACATGCGCCTCCATCGTCTCACCCGTGAGGGGAGTACGAAGAATTGACGATAAGCTCTAATGACACCCCCGCAAGGGCAGTTCCAACACTTCCAGACGGACCGGTATGTTCAATGAAAATACTGGTCCAGACGGAGCGGTATGTTCAATGAAAATACTGGTGGCACCGACGGGAATCGAACTGGCGACAGGGCCCAGATGGTAGAACTTGACCACTGGGCTATCACGGTGTCCAATAATAATAATAATAATAATAATAATAATACTATATCTGAGGCGTACTGATGCAGCTAATGGCATATTCTCAACGGACATAAGCCTCCAATACCCTTGTTCGAGGTCGTCCACCCCCCCGTGTCAGTCTCTCGCCTGATGATCGGGGCCACCGATGGAGCTCCTGAGGGCAAGACTGCACTAAGCCGAGGTTATTCCGCAGTCCCAGCAACCTCTTGCAAGACGTCACCGAATGTGCAAGTGCATACACCAAGCGCGGTTGCTAGAGCTGCCTCGAAACCCCACCCATAACAATCTGTTAAACTGTGACGCCAACTCATAACCCTTTGTGGTAGATGCTGGGGAGGAGGGTCGTTGCGCGCGTAAAAGATCTTAAACTCCCGCATATGCTGGTTGATAGCCCAGGACCCAGCAGACACCAGATTGTTATGGGTGGGGTTTCGAGGCAGCTCTAGCAACCGCGCTTGGTGTATGCACTTGCACATTCGGTGACGTCTTGCAAGAGGTTGCTGGGACTGCGGAATAACCTCGGCTTAGTGCAGTCTTGCCCTCAGGAGCTCCATCGGTGGCCCCGATCATCAGGCGAGAGACTGACACGGGGGGGTGGAGGACCTCGAACAAGGGTATTGGAGGCTTATGTCCGTTGAGGATATGCCATTAGCTGCATCAGTACGCCTCAGATATAGTATTATTATTATTATTATTATTATTATTATTATTATTATTATTTGAGACGATGGAGGCGCATGTGCAGATTTGCATCAGCCATTGACAGAGAAGCACTATTATTATTATTATTATTATTATTATTATTATTATTATTATCCCTGAAAGGTGTTGGTGAAGGGGGTGGGGGGTTTGGGGGGAGGGAGAAAATGAAAATTGTGTACCCCCCACCCCCCCGCAAATCGGCACCCCTGTCGGAATAAATCATGGTTTGTGGGAACGAGGAGGAGTTCGGAGCTCATATTTGCAGGGTGGTAAGCTCCAGACTCGATCTTGATGCTGATATGACTTTTTTTTTGGAATTCACGCAAATATTTGCGTTAGGGGAGTGTCCTGAATGCCAAAATTCCTTGTTTTTTTTCGTACCCCTGTCCCTATAAATCATGGTTTGTGTGAACCAGGAGGTATTGGGAGATCATAATGACAGGGTGGCTAGCCCCAGACTCGATGTTGATGCTGATATAATTTCTTTGGAATTCACGCAAATATTTGCGTTAGGGGAGTGTCCTGAATGCCAAAATTCCCTGCCAAAATTCCCTGTTTTTTTGGGCTATTTTTGCACCCCCCATCCCTATAAATCATGGTTTGTGGGAACCAGGAGGAGTTGGGAGCTCGTTTTGGAAGGGTGGCTAGCCCCAGACTCGATCTTGATGCTGATATCATTTATTTGGAATTCACAATAATATTTGCGTTAGGGGAGTGTCCTGAATGCCAAAATTCCTTGTTTTTTAGCAGTACTTGCTGGTGCCTCCGGCAATTGAACGTACCCTGTGGACGGGGCAGGGGGGTCCGGGGCCCCTCCCCCCGGGAACCCCAGCCCGGCGATTGTCCGTACCCGCTTTGGTCGCGGGTGGCACGCACACCAGAAAATTGAGGTCGTGTGCTACCAGGCGCTCTCCGGCAATTGAACGTACCCTGTCGACGGGGCAGGGGGGTCCGGGGGGCCCTGCCCCCGGGAACCACAGTCCGGCGATTGTACGTACCAGTTTTTTTCGCGGGCGGCACCCACACCAGAAAATTGAGGTCTTGTGCCAAGGCGCCGTTTGCGCACACCAGAGGGAGTTAGCGGCTGATATTTGGTGTATCTGACATTTCTTGATGAGCTCTCTTCGAAAATATAAAAATTGTGGCGCCGAGTGGCTACACACCGGAAAATTGAGGTTTTTGTGCCACCAGGCGCCGTTTGCTCACACCTGAGGGAGTTTGAGGCTGATGTTTGGTGTACCCGACATTTCTGGGTGCGCTCTCTTCGGAGATAAAAAAGTTTTGGTGGCAGGTGGCACAAAACCCAGAGATTTTAGGTTTTTGTGCCACCAGAGCTTGCACTTGCGTTCTGCTGGTACCTCCGGCAATTGAACGTACCCTGTCGACGGGGAAGGGGGGGTCCGGGGGGCTCTCCCCCCCCCGGGAACCCCAGCCCGAGGGGGGGGTGTGCGCGAAGCGCACCGCAAACCATCCTTTCAGGTGTTGGCGCAGCCCCTAGTTCTAGTTCTAGTTCTTCTTCTTCTTCTTCTTCTTCTTCTTCTTCTTCTTCTTCTTATTATTATTATTATCATTATTATTATTATTATTATTCCTGAAAGGTGTTGAGAGTAGGGGGTGGGGGGTTTGGGGTGAGGGGGAAATGGACATTGTGTACCCTCCCCCTTATCCGCACCCCTGTCCCTATAAACCATGGTTTGTGGGAACCAGGTGGACTTGGGAGCTCATATTTGCAGGGTGGCTAGCCCCACACTCGATCTTGATGCTGATATACTTTTTTTTTTTTTTTTTTTTTTTTTTTTTTTTTTTTTTTGTTGGATTTCACGCAAATATTTGTGTTGGGGCAGTGTCCTGAACGGCAAAATTCCTTGTTTTTTTTGGCCTATTTTCGCACACCCTGTCCACATAAATCATGGTTTGTGTGAACCAGGAGTTGGGAGCTCATCTTGACAGGGTGGCTAGCCCAACACTCGATGTTGATGCTGATATAATTTTTGGAAATGACGCAATATTTGCGTTAGGGGAGTGTCCTGAATACCAAAATTCCTTGTTTTTTTTAGCCTATTTTCTGCACCCTCGTCGGAATAAATCATGGTTTGTGTGAACCAGGAGGAGTTGGGAGCTCACATTGACAGGGTGGCTAGCCCCAGACTCAATGTTGATGCTGATATAGTGTTTTTGGAATTCACGAAAATATTTGCGTTAAGGGAGTGTCCTGAATGCCGAAATTCCTTGTTTTTTTGGGAGTACTTGCCGGTACCTCCCGGCCATGGAACGTACCCTGTCGACGGGGAAGGGGGGGTCCGGGGGGCCCTCCCCCAGAAACCCCAGCCCTGCAATTGTACGTACCCCACGCGAATTAGCCGGCATTAAAATGAATGGCTGAGAATGCTCCAAGGCTCTAAGAGTTGTGCGGAAGGGTTTATGCCGGTTACCTCCGGCCATTGAACGTACCCTGTCGACTGTGGAAAGGGCAGGTGCAGGGGGCCCTTCCCCCGGGAACCCCAGCCCCGCATTGTACGTACCCCAAGCGAATTCACCGGCACCAAAATGAATGGTTATTGCTCCAAGGCTGTAAAAGTTGTGCATGTGAGAATGAGAGGAATAGCGACGTTGGGCAGACGAGTGAGTAGGGTGGGGGGTTTGCGAAGCGCACCGCAAACCATCCTTTCAGGTGTTGGCGCAGCCCCTAGTTATTATTATTATTATTATTATTGTTATTATTCTGGAGGGGTGCACAAGATGGCACTCCATGGGAAGAGGAGGTGGTTGGGCCTCTCCCCACGAAGGTGACCGCTTGGGGAGGGCGGTCACCGGGATATGCGCAACTCTCAACTGGGCATTTACTCGGTAGGGGTTCGGCCAGGCAGGTTGTGGGGTTGTCTGTTGGATTGTTGGTTGGCTCGTTTTTCTTGGCTGTTGGTTTGGGTCTGGTTTCCTGGTTAGCCCATTTTCGCCGAATTTCCTGCCGAGTAAATGCCTGGGGGCTTCCAGTTCCGGTTTGGTGATCTTGTTGAGGTGAGTATTCGGAGGAAACAGTACCGAGATGGGTTGAAGATAGGATTCACATTGAGCCGAGATGGGGCCGAGTTGACCTGTTCCAACTCGGTTCCATTTCGGCTTCATGTTCATCCTATCTTCATCCTATCTGGGTTTTGTCTCCTCCCTATCTTCGCTTCTTCGGGGTTGCCTAACTGGAATACATGATGACGCGCACGTTGGAGAGGGGCTTCAGTCGGTCCCAATGCCTTGCCAGTGCCTTGCTGCGTTGCCGTGCCTTGCCCCATGCAGTCACACCCTCCACCGTTGCATTTCTAACTGAGCAGCTTCGGCTGGGATTACTATACTTGTCTGTAAGACCCTATAGGTACCGCTAGGTTCGCGCCTTCTATACCCACGTGGGGGAAGGAGTTTCAGCGGCACGCCGTCCGATCTGGCTACACTCGGGGACACCCGTACCTCATGATGTGTATTGTTAGGAGCAGCTGAAAGTCCATAAGGCATGAGAGTAGAGGCGTTGGCGATGCGATGGAGAGTGTGTGTAGTGCGTGAGGCAGGCTCTGGCGACGCTGGGGGTGCTGGCGGGCGCCGAAGGGCACGAAGCGACGCGGCAGCGTCCAGTGACACCGGCGGAAATGCGTGCAGTGTGTGTTGCAGATACCGCCGATGCTATTTGCATGGGCGGGCGCTTTCCTCGGCGTAAAGAGGCGCGGCGGTGATGGTCAGCGACATTGGCCGTCTACTACTCTCAATGGATTACAAATACGCGAAGCACGGAGCTACCACTGTGGCCCTTATGGGACAAGGTAGAATCGCCGAAGACCTGGACAATCCCCGTGGGAATGCCTCTTCGACGGGCTCTGGCCCGATGTCCCAGGATGGGAGGATGAGGGCTCGCGTATATGACGGAATTCCTGAACCACGTGGAGAGGCTATCTTAGCTGCGCCTCATCCTTCCTCCCCAAACCTGGCACACGGGTCGGCGCTTCAACATAAGGCGAGCGGCGCTATATGGCAGATGGCACCGCCGCCTCGACGGTACCGGCGGGTAGATCGGTACGACAAGGACGGGCGTAATCTGATTGTCTGGGGGCTCTCAGAACGCGCCAATCTACAGGAGATCGCCTCCAAAATGAGCGGTTGGTCTGGTGGTCCCGGTAATGGAGTGGCAAGGCCAGCGAATGTCTCGTCACCTGGAGCTGATCTACGAGGACGATGACAGCAGGCAGACGGGTTGCAGCAATTCAAACATCTCAAATTCTTCGGCAGAGGGGTCAATGTGGCCCTTGGGAGCAGGTTCAGGGACAGGGAACGTGTCCGAAGGCTTATTCGCATCCATCTGCGTGGGGAAGCGGCGGTCCGGAAGGAGGAAGCTGCGACGGGATATCGCGTCTTGCCTCTGCATGAAGAATGTGTCGATAATGTGCAGGTGGTGTCTTCGGAATTGGCTGCCGATGCACCTAAGTGTGTGTCTGAGTGTGCTGATGTGCATGTGGTGCCCCTGCATTCGGCGGCCAGTGCAGTGGGGGACCAACCTGCGCAAGCACCTGCAGAGTGGGGCAGCACGAGGGCGGAAGCCAAGCGCGGCCGTCGGGTCCGGAAACGAGCCAACAAGCACCGCTCCAAGCAGTTCGATACCGGCTTCAAGCTACTCGTCGCGAGTCACAACTGGCAGGGTAAAACGGGATACGACAACGTAGGCACGGCGGAATGGGCATCATTCTACAAGCACGAGGGCTGGCTAGTCATCGGGGCTGACACCAGGTTGCAATACGGACCAAGGAAGTTAGCCACCGCGAATAGAACCCCACCCTTGCAGCGATTTTTCTCTCTGACCTCCGCAGGTTTTCCAAAAATCCGGAATCCATCCAGGCTGCATTTGGAAAGTTGCTTCTTGCCCATGCGGTGCTCCTGAGCCCCCGTCGACCACCGGCAGCAAGTGTGGCTGCGTATCGCCTCGGGTGTTACCGGCGCTCAGGATATCTATGTGGGCAACGGCTACTTTCCCCAGGAAACGCAGGAAGAAGAGTCGTCAGAGGCGTATGCGGCCTGGCAGGCAGCTATAGCTTTTTTTGGAGCCAAAGGCCTTGTGGTCACGGTGGCGGATGCCAACGCGAAGCTCGGGCCGGCATGCAGCCGAAAAGAGGAGGGCATTGTCGGTCAGCACGGGGAGGTCGATGAAAAGGGAGCACCGGTACGTTCGGAGAACGGCAAGAGACTCGCGGCTGTCCTCGTCGCTACGGGCCTGCGAAATCTGAGCGGCTTCTCGTGCCCAGTGGAAGGGTCCTACTGGTGGTCCCGGCGTGAGCAGCGCGGCATGGGCACAGGCAAGCACCTCCTCGATTACATCTGCGCGTCGCCTGGCCTGGCAGCTGGAGCAAAGTTCGGAGTATGCGAAGATGATCTTGATACGGACCACAAGGCAGTATGGGCCGAACTGACGTGGAGCGGCCAGCGCCGACCAAAGCGGGCTGCGAAACCTTACAGGTCCTTTCGTGTTGATAAGCTTATTGGTGCTGGTGTCTCGGGCAATGATCACGCTGCGAAGCAAGCGCTGGATTATCTACGCGACAAGTTCGATGACGTATTCCAGCATTGCCTACAGAAGCTTGGAGTGCATCAGCTGCCTGAGCTTGACCTATCGGGTGGTGCCGACAGCCAACGGGTGGTAGATGACGTCACCGAGCGAGTGGCGCAGTCCTTCCGAATGGCGGCGCACCGGGTCCTTGGCTCCAGATGTATACGACCCCGTTTCACCAACAATTGGTTCGACGGGGAGCTAAAGGAGCTCATTCAACAGCGCCGGGAGGCCTACGCAGCATACAGGAGGGATGAATCGAATGCGGAAGCCCGTCTGAATTGGCTACGGCTCCGCAAGCAAATTCGGAAGGCAACTCGGGCCAAGAAGTCCGCCTCCTTCAAGCAAGTGCAGGAAGAAGCGGTCAAATGTCAACGCGAGCAATCCTCAAAGCGCTTTTGGCTACTCGCGAAGCGGCTTGGCGGGGCACGCAGAACGAAGGTCTCCGCGCCGGTGCAAAGGGAGGATGGCTCACTGGCGTGTACGCTGCCGGAAAAGGTCGCTCGGTGGGAGGAATTTCGGAAAAATTCGGTGAAGCCACGGGAAAATCCGGCAAGTGCGGCTGTTGTGGTGGCGTGCTGTGCAGAAGCAGGCTCGCTGGAGTGGGAGGAAGCCGAAGCTAAGCGGCAGTTCCACTGGAACGATCGCTTCAGAGATGAGGTGGCCCGGGCTATGAAGGAGCACGAAGTAGGTGAAGACACTTGCGAAGAGCTGGACAAGCCGTTCACGCAAGAGGAGGTCCTTGCAAGGCAACGTGCCCTGAATAACCACAAAGCTTGTGGCGAGGACAAAGTGAAGAACGAGATGCTCAAGTATGGCGGCGCCTACATCAATGGCTACTTAACGCAGTACTTCAACTGGATTCGAGAAGCCGAGAGGACTCCAAAAGCTTGGGGCAAGGGAATCATCGTCAATATCCCCAAGGGTGGGGATCCTACGGATCCTGACAACTGGAGGGATATCTCGATTATTAGTTGCCTTGGTAAGCTGTATCTGTCCTTATTAGCTACTCGTCTAACGCTCTTCGTGGATGGCCCGGATAAGCTACGTCCAGAGCAGGGAGGCTTCCGCCCGGGGCGTCGCACTACGGATCAGGTCTTTACCCTTTGGCAGAGGTTGAAGGGGCGTCAGCACCAGAAGCGGGAGTCGTATGTCCTGTTCGTCGATCTACGCAAGGCTTTCCCGTCTGTTTGGAGAGATGGCCTATTTTGAGAGGCTCTGGAAGCTGGGTGTAAGGGGCAAGTTCTGGCGCACGCTACGCAGGTGCTACGAGCAGACTTCGTCGCAAGTGCTAGTTGATGGAGCACTCACCCCCGAAGTACTGGAGGGTGTAGGCGTCCAACAGGGGTCCCCTCTCTCTCCCACACTCTTCAACGTCTTTATGGATGAGCTGTGTGATCGGCTGGCGAGTGCCTTCAAGATCACGGATGTGAAGCGGCTGAACGACATCAAGGCACTTCTATACGCGGACGACGTGGCCCTCATCGCTCACAGTCGCACCGAGCTCCAGAAGATGGTCAATGTTGTGGCCAAGTTCGCGGAAGATTACCGGCTGGAAGTCAACTTGAAGCCCGGCAAGACGGAAATCATGCCCATTTACACGTCGAGCAAGGCGAAACGACCAAGTATCAGGGAGCGAGGTGAGCCCGTGGTGTGGTTTCGCGGCCAGAAGCTTTGTGTCACCAGTCAGTACAAGTACCTGGGAGTGGTTATCACCGACGACCTGAAATGGAAGGAGCAGGCCCTGCGGGCTACGCGTGTCACTGAAGTCGCCACCGCAGGTTGGTACTCTTTGTGGTGTGCAGGTGAGATACAAGCTAGGTATCGTCTCATGTGCTGGAATCAACTTGTGGGGGCCAAGCTGAAGTACGCCTTCGATGTCTGGCGTGCCCCCGTATCGCAGCTCACCAAGCTGGAGGCAGCAATGCTGCGCCCCATGAGGATGATTCTCGGCATCAGCCCTAAGACAAGCAAGTGGATTACACTCTTTCTGGCGCGCTCTTTGAGTGCGGAGCGTTTGCGGCGGGCGGCGCGCAACTGAAGTTCTATGGACGGCTGCGTGTTCTACCGGAGGAGCGATTTCCTGTCATCGCATCTCAAGTCAAATCCGACTGGACTGCGGAGGCCGAAAGCGCTATCAGGGACTCAATGGATCTACAACAAGGGCTTCAGGAGCTCCTAAATAGCTCAGAGAAGGACCTCGAGGGTTGGAGTTCGACTGTGGACAAGTGGGCCCTTCAGCAGGACGTCAAGATGGTGCAGCAACTGATGTGGGACAAGCGAGAGGCAGGCAGCGATCTTACTGATGGCCTGCGAGTCATCCTAAGACAAGTCTTTGGAACTAAGGAGTTCCCAAGATGGGTAGCCCTTGATGATGCGCATTATAATCTGCTACGGAGAAGGTTGCTCAGCTGCAACAACCGCCTTCGGTTGTACCGCAGCAAATTGGTCAGTGGCATGTCCCCTCGCTGCTTCTGTTGTCATGATGATGTCAATGAGTCCCTTGCGCACTTCTTATGGGATTGCCCCATGCATGAGGCGAGACGTAAGCAGCTGTTGCTGAGTATGCAGAGGCTCGGTGGCATGGCTGTGGGGGGTGCTGAGGGGGATGGAGGGAGTGAGGAGGGTGGTGAGGTCGTAGGCGGTGAGGTTGTGGTGGAGGATGTGTTGCTTGGGCGGGAGCGGGAGGGCTCTGTGCGGCAGGATTGGGATGATATGTCGCCTGTGGATCAATCACGATTGTTTTGTAAGCTTTTTCAGGGGAAGTCGCGCTTCCGCAGTAACTTTAGGCTTGCTGCGTTGTTAGGGGTTACAGCGTTGCGTCCCCCTCCAAAGTTGGATGTGTTGTTTGGATCATATGTGTCTGAGTGTTGGTCTGCTAGGGAGGGTAAAAGGGAGGAGCTTGGGGTGGAGGATGGGGGCGAGGAGGTGATTGACCTCACTGAGGTTCCATCAGCTTCTGTCCCACCCTCTCCCCCAAGTGACGTTGTTGCGCGCGCGCAGTGTGGACGTCCTGGCTAGAGAGAGGGGTTCGGGAGCGCAGCGTAGTGTCTCTGAGTTCTTCTCTTCAGCTAACACCCTCGCATCTAGCTCTTCATGCACTTCACAGCCCCCATCTGCCCCTGCTGTTGCTGTTGCTGCTATGTCTGTTTGGTGTTCTGACAATGCGTTGGGATCGGCTGACCCCGGTGACCCAATGGAGGCACATGTCCAGGATCTGGATCTGATGCTATAGTCTGAGGAAGCCTATTGTTATTATTATTATTATTACTATTATTATTATTATTATTATTATTATTTTGGACACCGTGATAGCCCAGTGGTCAAGTTCTACCATCTGGGCCCTGTCGCCAGTTCGATTCCCGTCGGTGCCACCAGTATTTTCATTGAACGTAACGATCCGTCTGGACCAGTATTTTCATTGAACATACCGGCCCGTCTGGAAGTGTTGGAACTGCCCTTGCGGGGGTGTCATTAGAGCTTATCGTCAATTCTTCGTACTCCCCTCACGGGTGAGACGATGGAGGCGCATGTGCAGAAATGCATCAGCCATTGACAGAGAAGCACTATTATTATTATTATTATTATTATTATTATTATTATTATTATTATTATTATTATTCAGCCCAATGGCCTCAAGGCGTTAAACTGTGACGCCAACTCATAACCCTTTGGTGGTAGATGCTGGGGAGGAGGGTCGTTGCGCGCGTAGAAGATCTTAAACTCCGCATATGCTGGTTGATAGCCCAGGATCCAGCAGACACCAGATTGTTATGGGTGGGGTTTCGAGGCAGCTCTAGCAACCGCGCTTGGTGTATGCACTTGCACATTCGGTGACGTCTTGCAAGAGGTTGCTGGGACTGCGGAATAACCTCGGCTTAGTGCAGTCTTGCCCTCAGGAGCTCCATCGGTGGCCCCGATCATCAGGCGAGAGACTGACACGGGGGGGTGGAGGACCTCGAACAAGGGTATTGGAGGCTTATGTCCGTTGAGGATATGCCATTAGCTGCATCAGTACGCCTCAGATATAGTATTATTATTATTATTATTATTATTATCATAATTATTGCTATGATTATTATTATGATTATTATGATTATGATTATGGTTATTATTATTATTATTATTATTATTATTATTATTATTATTATTATTATTATTATTATTATTATTATTATTATTGTTATTATTATTATTATTATGGACACCGTGATAGCCCAGTGGTCAAGTTCTACCATCTGGGCCCTGTCGCCAGTTCGATTCCCGTCGGTGCCACCAGTATTTTCATTGAACATACCGATCCGTCTGGACCAGTATTTTCATTGAACATACCGGCCCGTCTGGAAGTGTTGGAACTGCCCTTGCGGGGTGTCATTAGAGCTTATCGTCAATTCTTCGTACTCCCCTCACGGGTGAGACGATGGAGGCGCATGTGCAGAAATGCATCAGCCATTGACAGAGAAGCACTATTATTATTATTATTATTATTATTATCATTATCTGGACACCGTGATAGCCCAGTGGTCAAGTTCTACCATCTGGGCCCTGTCGCCAGTTCGATTCCCGTCGGTGCCACCAGTATTTTCATTGAACATACCGGTCCGTCTGGAAGTGTTGGAACTGCCCTTGCGGGGGTGTCATTAGAGCCTATCGTCAATTCTTCGTACTCCCCTCACGGGTGAGACGATGGAGGCGCA
The DNA here is from genome assembly GCA_019918135.1 of Paulinella micropora. NCBI lineage: Eukaryota > Cercozoa > Imbricatea > Euglyphida > Paulinellidae > Paulinella > Paulinella micropora. Next base: position 202,935 of record WBZZ01001230.1, read on the forward strand.
TGTGCAGATTTGCATCAGCCATTGACAGAGAAGCACTATTATTATTATTATTATTATTATTATTATTATTATTATTATTTAGGGAGTACATAGGCCATCGGTCCTTTCCATGGGCTGATTGGTATAAAGCTCCTAGAGTAATGTTCTATGCCGTCACTTCCTTTATTCCACCGATTGGTGTGGAGACTTTCCTTATGGAATGGAGGACTGGATGCACATGGCCTTTTGGCTCAGCAATTGGCAGGAGATACACTATTATTATTATTATTATTATTATTATTATTATTATTATTATTATTATTATTAGGGAGTACATAGGCCATTGGTCCTTTTCAATGGGCTGATTGGTATAAAGCTCCTAGAGTAATGTTCTATGCCGTCACTTCCTTTATTCCACCGATTGGTGTGGAGACTTTCCTTATGGAATGGAGGACTGGATGCACATGGCCTTTTGGCTCAGCAATTGGCAGAAGATACATTATTATTATTATTATTATTATTATTATTATTATTATTATTATTATTATTATTATTATTATTATCAATGGAGGCACATGTCCAGGATCTGGATCTGATGCTATAGTCTGAGGAAGCCTATTATTATTATCATTATTATTTTGGACACCGTGATAGCCCAGTGGTCAAGTTCTACCATCTGGGCCCTGTCGCCAGTTCGATTCCCGTCGGTGCCACCAGTATTTTCATTGAACATACCGGTCCGTCTGGACCAGTATTTTCATTGAACATACCGGTCCGTCTGGAAGTGTTGGAACTGCCCTTGCGGGGGTGTCATTACAGCCTATCGTCAATTCTTCGTACTCCCCTCACGGGTGAGACGATGGAGGCGCATGTGCAGAAATGCATCAGCCATTGACAGAGAAGCACTATTATTATTATTATTATCATTATTATTATTATTATTGGGCCCTGTCGCCAGTTCGATTCCCGTCGGTGCCACCAGTATTTTCATTGAACATACCGGTCTATTTCTGGACCAGTATTTTCATTGAACATACCGGCCCGTCTGGAAGTGTTGGAACTGCCCTTGCGGGGGTGTCATTAGAGCTTATCGTCAATTCTTCGTACTCCCCTCACGGGTGAGACGATGGAGGCGCATGTGCAGAAATGCATCAGCCATTGACAGAGAAGCACTATTATTATTATTATTATTATTATTATTATTATTATTATTATTATTATTATTATTATTATTATTATTGGCCCTGTCGCCAGTTCGATTCCCGTCGGTGCCACCAGTATTTTCATTGAACATACCGGTCTATTTCTGGACCAGTATTTTCATTGAACATACCGGCCCGTCTGGAAGTGTTGGAACTGCCCTTGCGGGGGTGTCATTAGAGCTTATCGTCAATTCTTCGTACTCCCCTCACGGGTGAGACGATGGAGGCGCATGTGCAGAAATGCATCAGCCATTGACAGAGAAGCACTATTATTATTATTATTATTACTACTATTATTATTATTATTATTATTATTATTATTATTATTATTATTATTGTTATTGTTATTGTTATTATTATTACTATTATCCCATCTGGGCCCTGTCGCCAGTTCGATTCCCGTCGGTGCCACCAGTATTTTCATTGAACATACCGATCTATTTCTGGACCAGTATTTTCATTGAACATACCGGCCCGTCTGGAAGTGTTGGAACTGCCCTTGCGGGGGTGTCATTAGAGCTTATCGTCAATTCTTCGTACTCCCCTCACGGGTGAGACGATGGAGGCGCATGTGCAGAAATGCATCAGCCATTGACAGAGAAGCACTATTACTATTATCATTATTATTATTATTATTATTATCATTATTATTATTATTATGGACACCGTGATAGCCCAGTGGTCAAGTTCTACCATCTGGGCCCTGTCGCCAGTTCGATTCCCGTCGGTGCCACCAGTATTTTCATTGAACATACCGGTCCAGATCTGGACCAGTATTTTCATTGAACATACCGGTCCGTCTGGAAGTGTTGGAACTGCCCTTGCGGGGGTGTCATTAGAGCCTATCGTCAATTCTTCGTACTCCCCTCACGGGTGAGACGATGGAGGCGCATGTGCAGAAATGCATCAGCCATTGACAGAGAAGCACTATTATTATTATTATTATTATTATTATTATTATTATTATTATTATTATTATTTTGACACCGTGATAGCCCAGTGTTCAAGTTCTACCATCTGGGCCCTGTCGCCAGTTCGATTCCAGTCGGTGCCACCAGTATTTTCATTGAACATACCGGTCCGTCTGGAAGTGTTGGAACTGTCCTTGCGGGGGTGTCATAGAGCCTATCGTCAATTCTTCGTACTCCCCTCACGGGTGAGACGATGGAGGCGCATGTGCAGATTTGCATCAGCCATTGACAGAGAAGCACTATTATTATTATTATTATTATTATTATTATTATTATTATTATTATTATTATTATTATTATTATTATTATTATTATTATTATCATCATCATCATTATTATTATTATTACTATTATTATTACTATTATTAATGGACACCGTGATAGCCCAGTGGCCAAGTTCTACCATCTGGGCCCTGTCGCCAGTTCGATTCCCGTCGGTGCCACCAGTATTTTCATTGAACATACCGGTCCGTCTGGAAGTGTTGGAACTGCCCGTGCGGGGGTGTCATTAGAGCCTATCGTCTATTCTTCGTACTCCCCTCACGGGTGAGACGATGGAAGTGCATGTGCAGATTTGCATCAGCCATTGACAGAGAAGCACTATTACTACTACTACTATTATTATTATTATTATTATTATTTTGGACACCGTGATAGCCCAGTGGTCAAGTTCTACCATCTGGGCCCTGTCGCCAGTTCGATTCCCGTCGGTGCCACCAGTATTTTCATTGAACATACCGGTCTATTTCTGGACCAGTATTTTCATTGAACATACCGGCCCGTCTGGAAGTGTTGGAACTGCCCTTGCGGGGGTGTCATTAGAGCTTATCGTCAATTCTTCGTACTCCCCTCACGGGTGAGACGATGGAGGCACATGTGCAGAAATGCATCAGCCATTGACAGAGAAGCACTATTATTATTATTATTATTATTATTATTATCATCATCATTATTACTAATATTATTGTTATCTATTGGGGTTTTTTTGGGGGGGGGGGGGAAAGGCAGAACTAATGAAACACATACAAAAAATGCATGTTTCTATGTATATATTTACATTAGAGAGTGCGCGTTTGCCGTGGCCGGAAGAAGAAGAAGAGAAAAGCAAGGTGGCGCAGCAGCATCCTCGCTGATTAAAGAAGACAAGAAAAGAGCAAGAAGGCACAGCAGCACTCGCTGGTGGGACAAGCAAAGAGCAAGAAGGCGGCGCAGCAGCAGCACACCTCGCTGGTGGGGGTGGCGTAGGGGCTGGAGGGCAGGGACGTCGGCGGGCTGAGGGGCACGCTGTTGGGGAGGGAGGGCTGCGGGTCCGCCAAAGGGGCGGCGCCTGCGTCAGTCTCGGCTGTCTCCAGGTGCGTGCTGTAGGACGACGTCCTGCACCTAACGGCCACCATGCAAAACTCACCCGCTGTACCGAGTGCTGTGGGTGAGGCCGCCGTGCGGGTTGCTTAGAGTTGGCGCCAGCAGCGCCGGCGGGGGTGGGGGTGGGGTGGGTTGGGTTGAGTTGGATTGGGGTGGGGTCGGTAGGTGTGGTGGTGGTTGTTATTGTTGGTGTGGTGGTGGTGGTGGCGAGGCGGGGAGTTGTTAGGGTTTGGGTTAGGTTTGGGGACGCTGCCAGACCTGCTCTCCTTGGACACCAGCCCGTTCGAATCCAGCCTGACAACAACAACCAGCCCATAATCCCACCGCTCTCGATCCTGTTTGCCACGCTAAGCCATTCCCTCATTCAACCCTTATTGGTTGGAACCACCGCCACGCAGCCGCCGACTGGTTATGTCAAACGAACACGCGTGCAGCACATGCACACATATGCACGTGCATCTAAGAGCACATGAATGCATGATGACGATCACAAGGTGCAAGGCAGAGGCACAGGACGGCAGACGTGACCGTTTCTCGACTGGTTTCTTGGTGTCCTTGCTGAACAGCGCGCCCATGATAAACGCCTCAATCGCTGCTGCACAGGCAACGCCACACATGCATAACGCGCCCAGCCAGCCAGCCATACAGCAACACATCCATACAGGCAGACAGGCATGCAAACACATCCTGCACGCCCCGCCCGCACCCGGCCATGCATGAACACGCTCTAGCCCACCGTTGGCCTTTGGACCCAACAGGCACGCAGGCATGCACACACAGCTGCCCGCAACCGCCCAGCAACGCCAAAAGACAGCAGTGAGGCAGGATATACACACTTGCAGACATACGCACATACTGGTCGAATGAATGGAGGAAAACAATCAATTACATTTTTTGACCTCGCTGTCATATCTTGGTGAGTCCTTGTGGCTCTTAATCGAGCCATACGCGCCAAAATAACCAGCCTCGACACACAATCACAAAAACACACATGTTTACATAACTGCATGTGTTGTTCAAAAACGAGTAACAAACTGAGTTCTTCTTGTACT
>WBZZ01001230.1:215000-239331 GCA_019918135.1 Paulinella micropora
CGCCAGAACTTGCCCCTTACACCCAGCTTCCAGAGCCTCTCAAATAGGCCATCTCTCCAAACAGACGGGAAAGCCTTGCGTAGATCGACGAACAGGACATACGACTCCCGCTTCTGCTGCTGACGCCCCTTCAACCTCTGCCAAAGGGTAAAGACCTGATCCGTAGTGCGACGCCCCGGGCGGAAGCCTCCCTGCTCTGGACGTAGCTTATCCGGGCCATCCACGAAGAGCGTTAGACGAGTAGCTAATAAGGACAGATACAGCTTACCAAGGCAACTAATAATCGAGATATCCCTCCAGTTGTCAGGATCCGTAGATCCCCACCCTTGGGGATATTGACGATGATTCCCTTGCCCCAAGCTTTTGGAGTCCTCTCGGCTTCTCGAATCCAGTTGAAGTACTGCGTTAAGTAGCCATTGATGTAGGCGCCGCCATACTTGAGCATCTCGTTCTTCACTTTGTCCTCGCCACAAGCTTTGTGGTTATTCAGGGCACGTTGCCTTGCAAGGACCTCCTCTTGCGTGAACGGCTTGTCCAGCTCTTCGCAAGTGTCTTCACCTACTTCGTGCTCCTTCATAGCCCGGGCCACCTCATCTCTGAAGCGATCGTTCCAGTGGAACTGCCGCTTAGCTTCGGCTTCCTCCCACTCCAGCGAGCCTGCTTCTGCACAGCACTCCACCACAACAGCCGCACTTGCCGGATTTTCCCGTGGCTTCACCGAATTTCTCCGAAATTCCTCCCACCGAGCGACCTTTTCCGGCAGCGTACACGCCAGTGAGCCATCCTCCCTTTGCACCGGCGCGGAGACCTTCGTTCTGCGTGCCCCGCCAAGCCGCTTCGCGAGTAGCCAAAAGCGCTTTGAGGATTGTTCGCGTTGACATTTGACCGCTTCTTCCTGCACTTGCTTGAAGGAGGCGGACTTCTTGGCCCGAGTTGCCTTCCGAATTTGCTTGCGGAGCCGTAGCCAATTCAGACGGGCTTCCGCATTCGATTCATCCCTCCTGTATGCTGCGTAGGCCTCCCGGCGCTGCTGAATGAGCTCCTTTAGCTCCCCATCGAACCAATTGTTGGTGAAACGGGGTCGTATACATCTGGAGCCAAGGACCCGGTGCGCCGCCATTCGGAAGGACTGCGCCACTCGCTCGGTGACGTCATCTACCACCCGTTGGCTGTCGGCACCACCCGATAGGTCAAGCTCAGGCAGCTGATGTACTCCAAGCTTCTGTAGGCAATGCTGGAATACGTCATCGAACTTGTCGCGTAGATAATCCAGCGCTTGCTTCGCAGCGTGATCATTACCCGAGACACCAGCACCAATTAGCTTATCCACACGAAAGGACCTGTAAGGTTTCGCAGCCCGCTTTGGCCGGCGCTGGCCGCTCCACGTCAGTTCGGCCCATACTGCCTTGTGGTCCGTATCAAGATCATCTTCGCATACTCCGAACTTTGCTCCAGATGCCAAGCCAGGCGACGCGCAGATGTAATCGAGGAGGTGCTTGCCTGTGCCCATGCCGCGCTGCTCACGCCGGGACCACCAGTAGGACCCTTCCACTGGGCAGGAGAAGCCGCTCAGATTTCGCAGGCCCGAAGCGACGAGGACAGCCGCGAGTCTCTTGCCGTTCTCCGAACGTACCGGTGCTCCCTTATCATCGACCTCCCCGTGCTGACCGACAATGCCCTCCTCTTTTCGGCTGCATGCCGGCCCGAGCTTTGCGTTGGCATCCGCCACCGTGACCACAAGGCCTTTGGCTCCAAAAAAAGCTATAGCTGCCTGCCAGGCCGCATACGCCTCTGACGACTCTTCTTCCTGCGTTTCCTGGGGAAAGTAGCCGTTGCCCACATAGATATCCTGAGCGCCGGTAACACCCGAGGCGATACGCAGCCACACTTGCTGCCGGTGGTCGACGGGGGCTGACACCAGGTTGCAATACGGACCAAGGAAGTTAGCCACCGCGAATAGAACCCCACCCTTGCAGCGATTTTTCTCGCTGACCTCCGCAGGTTTTCCAAAAATCCGGAATCCATCCAGGCTGCATTTGGAAAGTTGCTTCTTGCCCATGCGGTGCTCCTGAGCCCCGATGACTAGCCAGCCCTCGTGCTTGTAGAATGATGCCCATTCCGCCGTGCCTACGTTGTCGTATCCCGTTTTACCCTGCCAGTTGTGACTCGCGACGAGTAGCTTGAAGCCGGTATCGAACTGCTTGGAGCGGTGCTTCTTGGCTCGTTTCCGGACCCGACGGCCGCGCTTGGCTTCCGCCCTCGTGCTGCCCCCCTCTGCAGGTGCTTGCGCAGGTTGGTCCCCCACTGCACTGGCCGCCGAATGCAGGGGCACCACATGCACATCAGCACACTCAGACACACACTTAGGTGCATCGGCAGCCAATTCCGAAGACACCACCTGCACATTATCGACACATTCTTCATGCAGAGGCAAGACGCGATATCCCGTCGCAGCTTCCTCCTTCCGGACCGCCGCTTCCCCACGCAGATGGATGCGAATAAGCCTTCGGACACGTTCCCTGTCCCTGAACCTGCGCCCAAGGGCCACATTGACCCCTCTGCCGAAGAATTTGAGATGTTTGAGTTGCTGCAACGCCGTCTGCCTGCTGTCATCGTCCTCGTAGACCAGCTCCAGGTGACGAGACATTCGCTGGCCTTGCCACTCCATTACCGGGACCACCAGACCAAGACCGCTCATTTTGGAGGCGATCTCCTGTAGATTGGCGCGTTCTGAGAGCCCCCAGACAATCAGATTACGCCCGTCCTTGTCGTACCGATCTACCCGCCGGTACCGTCGAGGCGGCGGTGCCATCTGCCATATAGCGCCGCTCGCCTTATGTTGAAGCGCCGACCCGTGTGCCAGGTTTGGGGAGGAAGGATGAGGCGCAGCTAAGATAGCCTCTCCACGTGGTTCAGGAATTCCGTCATATACGCGAGCCCTCATCCTCCCATCCTGGGACATCGGGCCAGAGCCCGTCGAAGAGGCATTCCCACGGGGATTGTCCAGGTCTTCGGCGATTCTACCTTGTCCCATAAGGGCCACAGTGGTAGCTCCGTGCTTCGCGTATTTGTAATCCATTGAGAGTAGTAGACGGCCAATGTCGCTGACCATCACCGCCGCGCCTCTTTACGCCGAGGAAAGCGCCCGCCCATGCAAATAGCATCGGCGGTATCTGCAACACACACTGCACGCATTTCCGCCGGTGTCACTGGATGCTGCCGCGTCGCTTCGTGCCCTTCGGCGCCCGCCAGCACCCCCAGCGTCGCCAGAGCCTGCCTCACGCACTACACACACTCTCCATCGCATCGCCAACGCCTCTACTCTCATGCCTTATGGACTTTCAGCTGCTCCTAACAATACACATCATGAGGTACGGGTGTCCCCGAGTGGAGCCAGATCGGACGGCGTGCCGCTGAAACTCCTTCCCCCACGTGGGTATAGAAGGCGCGAACCTAGCGGTACCTATAGGGTCTTACAGACAAGTATAGTAATCCCAGCCGAAGCTGCTCAGTTAGAAATGCAACGGTGGAGGGTGTGAATGCATGGGGCAAGGCACGGCAACGCAGCAAGGCACTGGCAAGGCATTGGGACCGACTGAAGCCCCTCTCCAACGTGCGCGTCATCATGTATTCCAGTTAGGCAACCCCGAAGAAGCGAAGATAGGGAGGAGACAAAACCCAGATAGGATGAAGATAGGATTAACATGAAGCCGAAATGGAACCGAGTTGGAACAGGTCAACTCGGCCCCATCTCGGCTCAATGTGAATCCTATCTTCAACCCATCTCGGTACTGTTTCCTCCGAATGCTCACCTCAACAAGATCACCAAACCGGAACTGGAAGCCCCCAGGCATTTACTCGGCAGGAAATTCGGCGAAAATGGGCTAACCAGGAAACCAGACCCAAACCAACAGCCAAGAAAAACGAGCTAACCAACAATCCAACAGACAACCCCACAACCTGCCTGGCCGAACCCCTACCGAGTAAATGCCCAGTTGAGAGTTGCGCATATCCCGGTGACCGCCCTCCCCAAGCGGTCACCTTCGTGGGGAGAGGCCCAACCACCTCCTCTTCCCATGGAGTGCCATCTTGTGCACCCCTCCAGAATAATAATATTAATAATAATAATAATATTACTATATCTGAGGCGTACTGATGCAGCTAATGGCATATCCTCAACGGACATAAGCCTCCAATACCCTTGTTCGAGGTCCTGCACCCCCCCGTGTCAGTCTCTCGCCTGATGATCGGGGCCACCGATGGAGCTCCTGAGGGCAAGACTGCACTAAGCCGAGGTTATTCCGCAGTCCCAGCAACCTCTTGGAAGACGTCACCGAATGTGCAAGTGCATACACCAAGCGCGGTTGCTAGAGCTGCCTCGAAACCCCACCCATAACAATCTGGTGTCTGCTGGGTCCTGGGCTATCAACCAGCATATGCGGAGTTTAAGATCTTTTACGCGCGCAACGACCCTCCTCCCCAGCATCTACCACCAAAGGGTTATGAGTTGGCGTCACAGTTTAACGCCTTGAGGCCATAGGGCTGAATAATAATAATAATAATAATAATAATAATAATAATAATAATAATAGTGTATCTCCTGCCAATTGCTGAGCCAAAAGGCCATGTGCATCCAGTCCTCCATTCCATAAGGAAAGTCTCCACACCAATCGGTGGAATAAAGGAAGTGACGGCATAGAACATTACTCTAGGAGCTTTATACCAATCAGCCCATGGAAAGGACCGATGGCCTATGTACTCCCTAATAATAATAATAATAATAATAATAATAATAACTAGGGGCTGCGTCAACACCTGAAAGGATGGTTTACCGGTGCGCTTCGCGCACCAAATCCCGCCAGCCCCACTTCTTATCACTTTTTGGAGGGCCCCCGGACCCCCCCCCCCCCCCCCCCCCCCTTCCGCCCCCTTTCCCTTCGACAGGGTACGTTGAATTTCCGGAGGTGCCGCAAAGGGCGCCTTGTGGCAAAAAAACCTCAATTTTCAGGTGTGGGTGCCACCCGCGACCAGAACGGGTATGTACAATCACAGGGCTGGGGTTCCCGGGGAAAGGGCCCCGGACCCCCCTGCCCCGTCGACAGGGTACGTTCAATTGCCGGAGGCACCGGCAAGTACTGCCAAAAAACAAGGAAATTTGGCATTCAGGACACTCCCCTAACGCAAATATTTGCGTGAATTCCAAAAAAAATTATACCAGCATCAAGATCGAGTCTGGGGCTAACTGTCAATATGAGCTCCCAACTCCTCCTGGTTCCCACAAACCATGATTAATGCCGATGGGGGTGCAAAAAAAGGCCAAAAAAACAAGGAATTTTGGCATTCAGGACACTACCCTAACGCAAATATTTGCGTGAATTCCAAAGAAATTATATCAGCATCAACATCGAGACTGGGGCTGGCCCTGCAAATATGAGCTCCCAATTCCTCCTGGTTCACACCAACCATGATTTATTCCGATTGGTGTACGAAAAACAACAAGGAATTTTGGCATTCAGGACACTCCCCTAACGCAAATATTTGCGTGAATTCCAAAAAAATTATATCAGCATCAACATCGAGTCTGGGGCTAACCACCCTGCAAATATGAGCTCCCAACTCCTCCTCGTTCCCACAAACCATGATTTATTCCAACAGGGGTGCGGAAATGGGGGGTTGGGGGGTGGGGAGTACACAATTTTCATTTTCCCCCTCCCCCCAAACCCCCCCCCCCCCACCCCCTTCACCAACACCTTTCAGGGATAATAATAATAATAATAATAATAATAATAGTGCTTCTCTGTCAATGGCTGATGCATTTCTGCACATGCGCCTCCATCGTCTCACCCGTGAGGGGAGTACGAAGAATTGACGATAAGCTCTAATGACACCCCCGCAAGGGCAGTTCCAACACTTCCAGACGGGCCGGTATGTTCAATGAAAATACTGGTCCAGACGGATCGTTACGTTCAATGAAAATACTGGTGGCACCGACGGGAATCGAACTGGCGACAGGGCCCAGATGGTAGAACTTGACCACTGGGCTATCACGGTGTCCACAATAATAATAATAACAATAATAATAATAATAACTAGGTGCTGCGCCATCACCTAAAAGGATGGTTTGCGGTGCGCTTCGCGCACCCCCCCCCCCCCCCCCCCCCCCCCCCCCCGCCTCTCTCTCTCTTTCTCTCTCTCTCTCTCTCCAAGGTCGCTTTTCCTCTCATTCTCACATGCACAACTTTTACAGCCTTGGAGCAATCTCAGCCATTCATTTTGGCACTACTTTTACATTCGAATTTCATAATTTCAACTTTTTCCCTACGAAAGAGCTCGTGACCTGGCATAACTCTTAGAGCCTTGGCGCATTTTCAGCCATTCATTTTGGCACTACTTTGCCAGAATCTTTGTAAATGTCTTTTTCAACTGGTTCACTACCTAGAGCGCGTCCCGAGGTTGTTAAAACCAAAAAATCAGCCTGTCAACCCTTCTGGGACAACTTTGGGAGACTTGGAGCATTCTCAGCCATTCATTTTGGCGCTGGCATATTCGCTTCGGGTACGTACAATTACAGGGCTTGGGTTCCCGGGGATCCCCCCCCCCCCCCCCCCCCCCACACACACACACACTCCACAGTCGACAGGGTACGTTCCATGGCCGGAGGTAACCGGCATAAACGCTTCTGGCACAACTCTTAGAGAATTGGAGCATTCTCAGCCATTCATTTTGGTGCCGGCTAATCGCGTGGGGTACGTACGATTGCTGGGCTGGGGTTCCGGGGAGAAGGGCCCCCGGACCCCCCCTTTGCCACAGTCGACAGGGTACGTTCAATTGCCGGAGGTAATCGGCATAAACCCTGCTGGCACAACTCTTAGAGCCTTGGAGCATTCTCAGCCATTCACTTTGGTGCCGGCTAATTCGCCGTACCCTGTCGACTGTGGAATGGGGGGGGGGGGTCCGGGGAGCCCTGCCCCCGGAAATCCAGCCCCGCAATTGTACGTACCCGAAGCGAAATAGCCGGCGCCAAAATGAATGGCTGAGAATGCTCCAAGGCCCAAAGTTGTCCCAGAAGGGTTGAGAGTCTGATTTTTTGGTTTTCACAACCTCGGGACGCGCTCTAGGTAGTGAACCAGTTGAAATGGAGATTTACGAAGATTTTGGCAAAGTAGTGCCAAAATGAATGGCTGAGAATGCTCCAAGGCTCTAAGAGTTGTGTCAGAGGGGCTTAGAGGCTAATTCTTTGTGTTTTTGCAAGCTTATCACGAGCTCTTTTTTTAGGGATACAGTCAAAATCATGAAAATCGAATGTAATGACAAAGTAGTGCCAAAATGAATGGCTGAGATTGCACCAAGGCTGTAAAAGTTGTGCACGTGAGAATGAGAGGAAAAGCGACCTTTGGAGGGGGGGGGGGGGCACCGCAAAGCATCCTTTCAGGTGTTGGCGCAGCCCCTACTTATTATTATTATTATTATTATTATTATTATTATTATTATTATTATTATTATTATTATTATTATTACAGGACACCGTGATAGCCCAGTGGTCAAGTTCTACCATCTGGGCCCTGTCGCCAGTTCGATTCCCGTCGGTGCCACCAGTATTTTCATTGAACATACCGGTCCATCTGACCAGTATTTTCATTGAACATAACGGTCCGTCTGGAAGTGTTGGAACTGCCCTTGCGGGGGTGTCATTAGAGCCTATCGTCAATTCTTCGTACTCCCCTCACGGGTGAGACGATGGAGGCGCATGTGCAGAAATGCATCAGCCATTGACAGAGAAGCACTATTATTATTATTATTATTATTATTATTATTATTATTATTGACACCGTGATAGCCCAGTGGTCAAGTTCTACCATCTTGGCCCTGTCGCCAGTTCGATTCCCGTCGGTGCCACCAGTATTTTCATTGAACATACCGATCCGTCTGGACCAGTATTTTCATTGAACATACCGGTCCGTCTGGAAGTGTTGGAACTGCCCTTGCGGGGGTGTCATTAGAGCCTATCGTCCATTCTTCGTACTCCCCTCACGGGTGAGACGATGGAGGCGCATGTGCAGAAATGCATCAGCCATTGACAGAGAAGCACTATTATTATTATTATTATTATTATTATTATTATTATTATTATTATCATTATTTATTATTATTATTATTATTATTATTATTATTGGCCCTGTCGCCAGTTCGATTCCCGTCGGTGCCACCAGTATTTTCATTGAACATACCGGTCTATTTCTGGACCAGTATTTTCATTGAACATACCGGCCCGTCTGGAAGTGTTGGAACTGCCCTTGCGGGGGTGTCATTAGAGCTTATCGTCAATTCTTCGTACTCCCCTCACGGGTGAGACGATGGAGGCGCATGTGCAGAAATGCATCAGCCATTGACAGAGAAGCACTATTATTATTATTATTATTATTATTATTATTATTATTATTATTATTATTATTATTATTATTATTATTATTATATGGACACCGTGATAGCCCAGTGGTCAAGTTCTACCATCTGGGCCCTGTCGCCAGTTCGATTCCCGTCGGTGCCACCAGTATTTTCATTGAACATACCGCTCCGTCTGGACCAGTATTTTCATTGAACATACCGGCCCGTCTGGAAGTGTTGGAACTGCCCTTGCGGGGGTGTCATTAGAGCTTATCGTCAATTCTTCGTACTCCCCTCACGGGTGAGACGATGGAGGCGCACGTGCAGAAATGCATCAGCCATTGACAGAGAAGCACTATTATTATTATTATATTATTATTATTATTATTATTATTATTATTATTATTATTATTATTATTATTATTATTATTATTAATATTATTATTATTATTGCCCTGTCGCCAGTTCGATTCCCGTCGGTGCCACCAGTATTTTCATTGAACATACCGGTCCGTCTGGAAGTGTTGGAACTGCCCGTGCGGGGGTGTCATTAGAGCCTATCGTCAATTCTTCGTACTCCCCTCACGGGTGAGACGATGGAGGCGCATGTGCAGATTTGCATCAGCAATTGACAGAGAAGCACTATTATTATTATTATTATTATTATTATTTTTATTATTATTATTATTATTATTATTATTATTATTATTAGTGGACACCGTGATAGCCCAGTGGTCAAGTTCTACCATCTGGGCCCTGTCGCCAGTTCGATTCCCGTCGGTGCCACCAGTATTTTCATTGAACATACCGGTCTATTTCTGGACCAGTATTTTCATTGAACATACCGGCCCGTCTGGAAGTGTTGGAACTGCCCTTGCGGGGGTGTCATTAGAGCTTATCGTCAATTCTCCGTACTCCCCTCACGGGTGAGACGATGGAGGCGCATGTGCAGAAATGCATCAGCCATTGACAGAGAAGCACTATTATCATCATTTATTATTATTCTTATTATTATTATTATTATTGGCCCTGTCGCCAGTTCGATTCCCGTCGGTGCCACCAGTATTTTCATTGAACATACCGGTCTATTTCTGGACCAGTATTTTCATTGAACATACCGGCCCGTCTGGAAGTGTTGGAACTGCCCTTGCGGGGGTGTCATTAGAGCTTATCGTCAATTCTTCGTACTCCCCTCACGGGTGAGACGATGGAGGCGCATGTGCAGAAATGCATCAGCCATTGACAGAGAAGCACTATTATTATTATTATTATTATTATTATTATTATTATTATTATTATTATTATTATTATTATTATTATTATTATTATTATTATTATTATATGGACACCGTGATAGCCCAGTGGTCAAGTTCTACCATCTGGGCCCTGTCGCCAGTTCGATTCCCGTCGGTGCCACCAGTATTTTCATTGAACATACCGCTCCGTCTGGACCAGTATTTTCATTGAACATACCGGCCCGTCTGGAAGTGTTGGAACTGCCCTTGCGGGGGTGTCATTAGAGCTTATCGTCAATTCTTCGTACTCCCCTCACGGGTGAGACGATGGAGGCGCATGTGCAGAAATGCATCAGCCATTGACAGAGAAGCACTATTATTATTATTATATTATTATTATTATTATTAAAATTATTATTATTATTATTATTATTATTATTATTATATTATTATTATTATTAATATTATTATTATTATTGCCCTGTCGCCAGTTCGATTCCCGTCGGTGCCACCAGTATTTTCATTGAACATACCGGTCCGTCTGGAAGTGTTGGAACTGCCCGTGCGGGGGTGTCATTAGAGCCTATCGTCAATTCTTCGTACTCCCCTCACGGGTGAGACGATGGAGGCGCATGTGCAGATTTGCATCAGCAATTGACAGAGAAGCACTATTATTATTATTATTATTATTATTATTTTTATTATTATTATTATTATTATTATTATTATTATTATTATTAGTGGACACCGTGATAGCCCAGTGGTCAAGTTCTACCATCTGGGCCCTGTCGCCAGTTCGATTCCCTCGGTGCCACCAGTATTTTCATTGAACATACCGGTCTATTTCTGGACCAGTATTTTCATTGAACATACCGGCCCGTCTGGAAGTGTTGGAACTGCCCTTGCGGGGGTGTCATTAGAGCTTATCGTCAATTCTTCGTACTCCCCTCACGGGTGAGACGATGGAGGCGCATGTGCAGAAATGCATCAGGCATTGACAGAGAAGCACTATTATTATTATTATTATTATTGGACACCGTGATAGCCCAGTGGTCAAGTTCTACCATCTGGGCCCTGTCGCCAGTTCGATTCCCGTCGGTGCCACCAGTATTTTCATTGAACATACCGATCCGTCTGGACCAGTATTTTCATTGAACATACCGGCCCGTCTGGAAGTGTTGGAACTGCCCTTGCGGGGGTGTCATTAGAGCTTATCGTCAATTCTTCGTACTCCCCTCACGGGTGAGACGATGGAGGCGCATGTGCAGAAATGCATCAGCCATTGACAGAGAAGCACTATTATTATTATTATTATTATTATTATTAATATTATTATTATTATTATTAGGGAGTACATAGGCCATCGGTCCTGTCCATGGGCTGATTGGTATAAAGCTCCTAGAGTAATGTTCTATGCCGTCACTTCCTTTATTCCACCGATTGGTGTGGAGACTTTCCTTATGGAATGGAGGACTGGATGCACATGGCCTTTTGGCTCAGCAATTGGCAGGAGATACACTATTATTCTTACTATTTTATATATTATTATTATTGTGGCACCGCGATAGCCCAGTGGTCAAGTTCAATACCATCTGGGCCCTGTCGCCAGTTCGATTCCCGTCGGTGCCAGTATTTTCAAAGTATGTTTTCTTTGAAAGTATTGGTCTGTCTGGAAGGCTTGGAGCTGCCTGCAGGTGTGTCATGCAGATTTGCATCCGCCATTGACAGAGAAGCACTATTATTATTATTATTATTATTATTATTATTATTATTATTATTATTATTATTCCTGATGATAAAAACTTAGTCACGCTTGTTTATCAGAGCTCCAGCCCAATGGCCTTACGGCGTTAAACTGTGATGCTAACTCAAAACCATTTGGTGGATGATGCTGGGGAGGAGGGTCGTTGGGCGCCTGTCGAAGATCTTAAACTCCGCTATGCCGGTTGATAGCCCGTGGACCAGCGGATACCAAATTGTTATGGGTGGGGTTTTGAGGTAGTTCTAGCAACCATGCTTGGTGTACGCACTTGCACATACGGCAACGTTTTGCAAGAGGTTTGTTGGGACTGCGGAATAACCTCGGCTTAGTGTAGTCTTGCCCTCAGGAGCTCCATCGGCGGCCCCTATAATCAGTCGAGAGACTGACTAGGTGGGGATGGAGCACCTCGAACAAGGGCATGGAGGCTCATGTCCGGAAACGGATCGTGCCATCAGCTGCATCAGTATGCCTTAGAGGAAGTATATTATTATTATTATTATTATTATTATTTTCATTGAACATACCGGTCTATTTCTGGACCAGTATTTTCATTGAACATACCGGCCCGTCTGGAAGTGTTGGAACTGCCCTTGCGGGGGTGTCATTAGAGCTTATCGTCAATTCTTCGTACTCCCCTCACGGGTGAGACGATGGAGGCGCATGTGCAGAAATGCATCAGCCATTGACAGAGAAACACTATTATTATTATTATTATTATTATTTTTTTTTTTTTGTTATTGTTCTTATTATTATTATTATTACTATTATTACTATTATTATCATTATTATCATTATTATTATTATTATTATTATTATTATTATTATTATTATTATTATTATTATTATTCTGGAGGGGTGCACAAGATGGCACTCCATGGGAAGAGGAGGTGGTTGGGCCTCTCCCCACGAAGGTGACCGCTTGGGGAGGGCGGTCACCGGGATATGCGCAACTCTCAACTGGGCATTACTCGGTAGGGGTTCGGCCAGGCAGGTTGTGGGGTTGTCTGTTGGATTGTTGGTTGGCTCGTTTTTCTTGGCTGTTGGTTTGGGTCTGGTTTCCTGGTTAGCCCATTTTCGCCGAATTTCCTGCCGAGTAAATGCCTGGGGGCTTCCAGTTCCGGTTTGGTGATCTTGTTGAGGTGAGCATTCGGAGGAAACAGTACCGAGATGGGTTGAAGATAGGATTCACATTGAACCGAGATGGGGCCGAGTTGACCTGTTCCAACTCGGCTCCATTTCGGCTTCATGTTCATCCTATCTTCATCCTATCTGGGTTTTGTCTCCTCCCTATCTTCGCTTCTTCGGGCTTGCCTAACTGGAACACATGATGAGCGCACGTTGGAGAGGGGCTTCAGTCGGTCCCAATGCCTGCCAGTGCCTTGCTGCGTTGCCGTGCCTTGCCCCATGCATTCACACCCTCCACCGTTGCATTTCTAACTGAGCAGCTTCGGCTGGGATTACTATACTTGTCTGTAAGACCCTATAGGTACCGCTAGGTTCGCGCCTTCTATACCCACGTGGGGGAAGGAGTTTCAGCGGCACGCCGTCCGATCTGGCTCCACTCGGGGACACCCGTACCTCATGATGTGTATTGTTAGGAGCAGCTGAAAGTCCATAAGGCATGAGAGTAGAGGCGTTGGCGATGCGATGGAGAGTGTGTGTAGTGCGTGAGGCAGGTTCTGGCGACGCTGGGGGGTGCTGGCGGGCGCCGAAGGGCACGAAGCGACGCGGCAGCATCCAGTGACACCGGCGGAAATGCGTGTAGTGTGTGTTGCAGATACCGCCGATGCTATTTGCATGGACGGGCGCTTTCCTCGGCGTAAAGAGGCGCGGCGGTGATGGCCAGCGACATTGGCCGTCTACTACTCTCAATGGATTACAAATACGCGAAGCACGGAGCTACCACTGTGGCCCTTATGGGACAAGGTAGAATCGCCGAAGACCTGGACAATCCCCGTGGGAATGCCTCTTCGACGGGCTCTGGCCCGATGTCCCAGGATGGGAGGATGAGGGCTCGCGTATATGACGGAATTCCTGAACCACGTGGAGAGGCTATCTTAGCTGCGCCTCATCCTTCCTCCCCAAACCTGGCACACGGGTCGGCGCTTCAACATAAGGCGAGCGGCGCTATATGGCAGATGGCACCGCCGCCTCGACGGTACCGGCGGGTAGATCGGTACGACAAGGACGGGCGTAATCTGATTGTCTGGGGGCTCTCAGAACGCGCCAATCTACAGGAGATCGCCTCCAAAATGAGCGGTCTTGGTCTGGTGGTCCCGGTAATGGAGTGGCAAGGCCAGCGAATGTCTCGTCACCTGGAGCTGGTCTACGAGGACGATGACAGCAGGCAGACGGCGTTGCAGCAACTCAAACATCTCAAATTCTTCGGCAGAGGGGTCAATGTGGCCCTTGGGCGCAGGTTCAGGGACAGGGAACGTGTCCGAAGGCTTATTCGCATCCATCTGCGTGGGGAAGCGGCGGTCCGGAAGGAGGAAGCTGCGACGGGATATCGCGTCTTGCCTCTGCATGAAGAATGTGTCGATGATGTGCAGGTGGTGTCTTCGGAATTGGCTGCCGATGCACCTAAGTGCGTGTCTGAGTGTGCTGATATGCATGTGGTGCCCCTGCATTCGGCGGCCAGTGCAGTGGGGGACCAACCTGCGCAAGCACCTGCAGAGGGGGGCAGCACGAGGGCGGAAGCCAAGCGCGGCCGTCGGGTCCGGAAACGAGCCAAGAAGCACCGCTCCAAGCAGTTCGATACCGGCTTCAAGCTACTCGTCGCGAGTCACAACTGGCAGGGTAAAACGGGATACGACAACGTAGGCACGGCGGAATGGGCATCATTCTACAAGCACGAGGGCTGGCTAGTCATCGGGGCTCAGGAGCACCGCATGGGCAAGAAGCAACTTTCCAAATGCAGCCTGGATGGATTCCGGATTTTTGGAAAACCTGCGGAGGTCAGCGAGAAAAATCGCTGCAAGGGTGGGGTTCTATTCGCGGTTGCTAACTTCCTTGGTCCGTATTGCAACCTGGTGTCAGCCCCCGTCGACCACCGGCAGCAAGTGTGGCTGCGTATCGCCTCGGGTGTTACCGGCGCTCAGGATATCTATGTGGGCAACGGCTACTTTCCCCAGGAAACGCAGGAAGAAGAGTCGTCAGAGGCGTATGCGGCCTGGCAGGCAGCTATAGCTTTTTTTGGAGCCAAAGGTCTTGTGGTCACGGTGGCGGATGCCAACGCGAAGCTCGGGCCGGCATGCAGCCGAAAAGAGGAGGGCATCGTCGGTCAACACGGGGAGGTCGATGATAAGGGAGCACCGGTACGTTCGGAGAACGGCAAGAGACTCGCGGCTGTCCTCGTCGCTACGGGCCTGCGAAATCTGAGCGGCTTCTCGTGCCCAGTGGAAGGGTCCTACTGGTGGTCCCGGCGTGAGCAGCGCGGCATGGGCACAGGCAAGCACCTCCTCGATTACATCTGCGCGTCGCCTGGCTTGGCATCTGGAGCAAAGTTCGGAGTATGCGAAGATGATCTTGATACGGACCACAAGGCAGTATGGGCCGAACTGACGTGGAGCGGCCAGCGCCGGCCAAAGCGGGCTGCGAAACCTTACAGGTCCTTTCGTGTGGATAAGCTAATTGGTGCTGGTGTCTCGGGTAATGATCACGCTGCGAAGCAAGCGCTGGATTATCTACGCGACAAGTTCGATGACGTATTCCAGCATTGCCTACAGAAGCTTGGAGTGCATCAGCTGCCTGAGCTTGACCTATCGGGTGGTGCCGACAGCCAACGGGTGGTAGATGACGTCACCGAGCGAGTGGCGCAGTCCTTCCGAATGGCGGCGCACCGGGTCCTTGGCTCCAGATGTATACGACCCCGTTTCACCAACAATTGGTTCGACGGGGAGCTAAAGGAGCTCATTCAGCAGCGCCGGGAGGCCTACGCAGCATACAGGAGGGATGAATCGAATGCGGAAGCCCGTCTGAATTGGCTACGGCTCCGCAAGCAAATTCGGAAGGCAACTCGGGCCAAGAAGTCCGCCTCCTTCAAGCAAGTGCAGGAAGAAGCGGTCAAATGTCAACGCGAACAATCCTCAAAGCGCTTTTGGCTACTCGCGAAGCGGCTTGGCGGGGCACGCAGAACGAAGGTCTCCGCGCCGGTGCAAAGGGAGGATGGCTCACTGGCGTGTACGCTGCCGGAAAAGGTCGCTCGGTGGGAGGAATTTCGGAGAAATTCGGTGAAGCCACGGGAAAATCCGGCAAGTGCGGCTGTTGTGGTGGAGTGCTGTGCAGAAGCAGGCTCGCTGGAGTGGGAGGAAGCCGAAGCTAAGCGGCAGTTCCACTGGAACGATCGCTTCAGAGATGAGGTGGCCCGGGCTATGAAGGAGCACGAAGTAGGTGAAGACACTTGCGAAGAGCTGGACAAGCCGTTCACGCAAGAGGAGGTCCTTGCAAGGCAACGTGCCCTGAATAACCACAAAGCTTGTGGCGAGGACAAAGTGAAGAACGAGATGCTCAAGTATGGCGGCGCCTACATCAATGGCTACTTAACGCAGTACTTCAACTGGATTCGAGAAGCCGAGAGGACTCCAAAAGCTTGGGGCAAGGGAATCATCGTCAATATCCCCAAGGGTGGGGATCCTACGGATCCTGACAACTGGAGGGATATCTCGATTATTAGTTGCCTTGGTAAGCTGTATCTGTCCTTATTAGCTACTCGTCTAACGCTCTTCGTGGATGGCCCGGATAAGCTACGTCCAGAGCAGGGAGGCTTCCGCCCGGGGCGTCGCACTACGGATCAGGTCTTTACCCTTTGGCAGAGGTTGAAGGGGCGTCAGCAGCAGAAGCGGGAGTCGTATGTCCTGTTCGTCGATCTACGCAAGGCTTTCCCGTCTGTTTGGAGAGATGGTCTATTTGAGAGGCTCTGGAAGCTGGGTGTAAGGGGCAAGTTCTGGCGCACGCTACGCAGGTGCTACGAGCAGACTTCGTCGCAAGTGCTAGTTGATGGAGCACTCACCCCCGAAGTACTGGAGGGTGTAGGCGTCCAACAGGGGTCCCCTCTCTCTCCCACACTCTTCAACGTCTTTATGGATGAGCTGTGTGATCGGCTGGCGAGTGCCTTCAAGATCACGGATGTGAAGCGGCTGAACGACATCAAGGCACTTCTATACGCGGACGACGTGGCCCTCATCGCTCACAGTCGCACCGAGCTCCAGAAGATGGTCAATGTTGTGGCCAAGTTCGCGGAAGATTACAGGCTGGAAGTCAACTTGAAGCCCGGCAAGACGGAAATCATGCCCATTTACACGTCGAGCAAGGCGAAACGACCAAGTATCAGGGAGCGAGGTGAGCCCGTGGTGTGGTTTCGCGGCCAGAAGCTTTGTGTCACCAGTCAGTACAAGTACCTGGGAGTGGTTATCACCGACGACCTGAAGTGGAAGGAGCAGGCCCTGCGGGCTACGCGTGTCACTGAAGTCGCCACCGCAGGTTGGTACTCTTTGTGGTGTGCAGGTGAGATACAAGCTAGGTATCGTCTCATGTGCTGGAATCAACTTGTGGGGGCCAAGCTGAAGTACGCCTTCGATGTCTGGCGTGCCCCCGTATCGCAGCTCACCAAGCTGGAGGCAGCAATGCTGCGCCCCATGAGGATGATTCTCGGCATCAGCCCTAAGACAAGCAAGTGGATTACACTCTTTCTGGCGCGCTCTTTGAGTGCGGAGCGTTTGCGGCGGGCGGCGCAACTGAAGTTCTATGGACGGCTGCGTGTTCTACCGGAGAAGCGATTTCCTGTCATCGCATCTCAAGTCAAATCCGACTGGACTGCGGAGGCCGAAGGCGCTATCAGGGACTCAATGGATCTACAACAAGGGCTTCAGGAGCTCCTAAATAGCTCAGAGAAGGACCTCGAGGGTTGGTTTTTGACTGTGGACAAGTGGGCCCTTCAGCAGGACGTCAAGATGGTGCAGCAACTGATGTGGGACAAGCGAGAGGCAGGCAGCGATCTTACTGATGGCCTGCGAGTCATCCTAAGACAAGTCTTTGGAACTAAGGAGTTCCCAAGATGGGTAGCCCTTGATGATGCGCATTATAATCTGCTTCGGAGAAGGTTGCTCAGCTGCAACAACCGCCTTCGGTTGTACCGCAGCAAGTTGGTCAGTGGCATGTCCCCTCGCTGCTTCTGTTGTCATGATGATGTCAATGAGTCCCTTGCGCACTTCTTATGGGATTGCCCCATGCATGAGGCGAGACGTAAGCAGCTGTTGCTGAGTATGCAGAGGCTCGGTGGCATGGCTGTGGGGGGTGCTGAGGGGGATGGAGGGAGTGAGGAGGGTGGTGAGGTCGTAGGCGGTGAGGTTGTGGTGGAGGATGTGTTGCTTGGGCGGGAGCGGGAGGGCTCTGTGCGGCAGGATTGGGATGATATGTCGCCTGTGGATCAATCACGATTGTTTTGTAAGCTTTTTCAGGGGAAGTCGCGCTTCCGCAGTAACTTTAGGCTTGCTGCGTTGTTAGGGGTTACAGCGTTGCGTCCCCCTCCAAAGTTGGATGTGTTGTTTGGATCATATGTGTCTGAGTGTTGGTCTGCTAGGGAGGGTAAAAGGGAGGAGCTTGGGGTGGAGGATGGGGGCGAGGAGGTGATTGACCTCACTGAGGTTCCATCAGCTTCTGTCCCACCCTCTCCCCCAAGTGACGTTGTTGCGCGCGCAGTGTGGACGTCCTGGCTAGAGAGAGGGGTTCGGGAGCGCAGCGTAGTGTCTCGGAGTTCTTCTCTTCAGCTAACACCCTCGCATCTAGCTCTTCATGCACTTCACAGCCCCCATCTGCCCCTGCTGTTGCTGTTGCTGCTATGTCTGTTTGGTGTTCTGACAATGCGTTGGGATCGGCTGACCCCGGTGACCCAATGGAGGCACATGTCCAGGATCTGGATCTGATGCTATAGTCTGAGGAAGCCTATTATTATTATTATTATTATTATTATTATTATTATTATTATTATTATTATTATTATTATTATTATTATTATTAGTGGCACCGCGATAGCCCAGTGGTCATGTTCAATACCATCTGGGCCCTGTCGCCAGTTCCACCAGTTCGATCCCGTCGGTGCCAGTATTTTCAAAGTGTTTTCTTTGAAGGTATTGGTCTGTCTGGAAGGCTTGGAACTGCCCTGCGGGGGTGTCAGTGGAGCTATCGGTCGATTCTTCGTACTCCCCTCGCGGGTGAGACGATGGAGGCACCTGTGCAGATTTGCATTCGCCATTCACAGAGAAGCACTATTATTATTATTATTATTATTATTATTATTATTACGCCAACTCATAACCCTTTGGTGGTAGATGCTGGGGAGGAGGGTCGTTGCGCGCGTAAAAGATCTTAAACTCCGCATATGCTGGTTGATAGCCCAGGACCCAGCAGACACCAGATTGTTATGGGTGGGGTTTCGAGGCAGCTCTAGCAACCGCGCTTGGTGTATGCACTTGCACATTCGGTGACGTCTTGCAAGAGGTTGCTGGGACTGCGGAATAACCTCGGCTTAGTGCAGTCTTGCCCTCAGGAGCTCCATCGGTGGCCCCGATCATCAGGCGAGAGACTGACACGGGGGGGTGGAGGACCTCGAACAAGGGTATTGGAGGCTTATGTCCGTTGAGGATATGCCATTAGCTGCATCAGTACGCCTCAGATATAGTATTATTATTATTATTATTATTATTTTGGACACCGTGATAGCCCAGTGGTCAAGTTCTACCATCTGGGCCCTGTCGCCAGTTCGATTCCCGTCGGTGCCACCAGTATTTTCATTGAACATACCGATCCGTCTGGACCAGTATTTTCATTGAACATACCGATCCGTCTGGAAGTGTTGGAACTGCCCTTGCGGGGGTGTCATTAGAGCTTATCGTCAATTCTTCGTACTCCCCTCACGGGTGAGACGATGGAGGCGCATGTGCAGAAATGCATCAGCCATTGACAGAGAAGCACTATTATTATTATTATTATTATTATTATTATTATTATTATTATTATTATTGTTATTCTTATTATTATTGTTATTATTTCTAATTGGCACCGCGCTAACCCAGTGGTCAAGTTCAATACCATCTGGGACTTGTCGCCAGTTCGATTCCCGTGCCAGTATTTTCAAAGCATGTTTTCTTTGAAAGTATTGGTCTGTCTGGAAGACTTGGAGCTGCCCTGCCGGTGTGTCAGTAGAGCGGTTAAATCTTTGATTTCCCTTGGCGGGTGAGACGATGGAGGCACATGTGCAGATTTGCATCAGCCATTGACAGAGAAGCACTACTATTATTACTATTACTATGAAAGGAAATCAAACGTTCGTTCCCGCCGCCGGCAGGGGCGTACTGTCTCTGATCCCGAGCCCAGGTCTCCTCCCCTCCCCCCCCCCCCCCCCCCCCCCCCCCCCACACACACACACACATAGAGAGAGAGAGAGAGAGACTGTTGGCGGATGGATGTGGAAGTTTTTTCTTTGTGTCATGTGTTTCTTTCACGATTTGATGCTACGTGTCAAATGCATATGCGTTTGCCATTATATTTTCATGCATCATGTCGGCTTCAGCACTTGTTCGCAATCTCAAGTCGGGTACATGTCTGTTTGTGCTGTCTGACATGTTGCAAGTGTTCAGTCTCAAGAGAACTCACAGGAGGTGCTCTTCGATTTCGATTATCTGGTCTCTCTCTGTCTCTCTCTCTCTCTCTCTCTCTCTCTCTCTCTCTCTCTCTCTCTCTCTCTCTCTCTCTCTCTCTCTCTCTGTCTCTGTCTCTGTCTCTCTCTCTCTCTCTCTCTCTCTCTATATATATATATATATATATATATTTGTAATATCGCTCTCCCTTGCTCAATCGATCGGTCGATCGCGCTCTTCCTCCTCTCCGATTTTTCTAAACTTCCCAGCCACTCGTTTCCCTTCTGTGGTTTGCGCAGTGCCAATCCACCTCTTCTGTGGCGCGGTGGGCTGGTGTGTGTGTGTGTGTGTATGTGTGTGTGTGTGTGTGTATGTGCAGAGAAGCGAGCAGGACCAACAGCCCAGCACGGGGTCTCTGGCCCCGCACGGTGCGCACCAGCCCGGCCTTCCTTTGCCCCAGCCATGCCAGCACGACGTCGCTAGCACATCCATGCTGCCCACCCAAGCATGACAAGCAGAGCATATAACAATTTCCAACATACTATATTCTTTTTTATACATCGAAATGTGCAACACATGCGTACATGCATAGATTACATACGCAGAAGCAGTGCATACATACATACATACATAGGTGCAGACAGACTGACTGACATATGATACGTATGTATGTGTGTGTATGTGTGTGTGTGTGTATGTATGTATGTATGTATGTATGTATGTATGTATGTAATGTATGCAATCTATGCATGTATGTACGTATCTCTACGTATCTATGTATGTACGTATGCATGTATGTATGTATGTATGTATGTATGTATTTATGTCTTGTATCTTGACGTGTCATGCATGCAGTGTATGCATCTATCTGTGTATGTATGTATGCATGTATGTTGTATGCATGCATATGTGTTGCGAGGCAGTAGTATGAAAATATCATATATAATTGTGCATGTTGAACTATTGAGAGAGATGTGCTGGCTAGAAAGATGGTACACCAGATTCGTGAGCAACCTCCTAGAAAGAGGCTTTGGTACGTTTCCAATCTGCCTGTTGCGACATGTCAGAAAATCCACAGGCGCGCCCGCGCACGCCTCCCTCCTCGTCGTCGGCATCGTTATCCTCTCCGCTCCTAGCGACCGCCGATGCCTCTACCACTACTACTACTACTACTACTACTACTACTACTACTACTACTACTACTACTACTACTACTACTACTACTACTACTACTACTACTACTTCTACCACTTCCACTATTATTCCCACTACTACGATGACGACAACAAGTGGCACTGCGACAGCAGCTGCAGTAGCTACTAATATCACTGCTGCGACTGCTATCACCACCGCAGCTTCTTCCGCGTCGTCTGCTGCTGCTTCTCCTTCCTCCTCGTCCAGCTCGGCCTTTTCCTCTCCCAACCCTGATGTACTCTCCATAAGCGAAGTCAATGAGTCTTTCAATGTGTCGGGAAAGCGTGTGAAGACCAAAGTCAGTACCGTTTGTCGAATTACTTATTTGCCTGAACAAGAGCAAGAGTATTTCAGAAGGAGTCAAGGTTCAAACCTTCACACACATGGCAAACATGCATAGAATATATATATTTTTATATACATATAGATAGATAGATAGATAGATAGATAGATAGATAGGTAGGTAGGTAGATGGATAGATAGATAGATGAGATATCGACTAATGTCAGAAAAAAGGAGCTTCTGATTTCGTCAACCAAGGAAGTGTGTGGGTAAAGTATTAACCCGATGCCCAGCTAAGCCGTGATGTTTGCACGGAAGGGACTGATAAGGCGATACCAAATCTCCCTAGTACCAGGCGTGGCCAGGGCTCGTTCCATAAGCGCCCGTTCGACAGTCTAGTTTTAACCGACAGAGCACTGTGGGTTTTATTCCGGGCTCAACAAGCGAGAAAGGGCATCCTGAGGGAACAGGATTGTGCTTCCCGTCGCTATTTCGGCATGTGACTTATAGGCGTATGGCTAGGCACACATAAGTCAAGATAGATAGATATATAGATAGATAGATAGATAGATAGATAGATAGATACATTTGTTTGTTTGTGTGTTGTATGTGCTTATGTATGTGCGTATGTGTATATCTATTTATCCATGTTTATGTGCTGTATATCTATGTATTCATCTGTGCATGCTTTTGTATGTATGTCTATTACGTATGTAAAAATGTTCTGCTATTCGTATTCATATTCTATATTTTGCATAGTATGGTATCTTCATTTTGGTTTCCGTTCTGAGTGTGTGCAAACTGTGTCTGTGTACGCACGAATTTTCATACACGAATGCGTATCTACATGTATATGTGGATGGATGAATCGTCCTCTATCTCACCATTATGCATTCATCTACGTCTGTATGAAGTTCAAATGTGTTGTGTGGATGTATTCCGCTGTCATATGCGCAAATGTGGCAGTGTGGTCTGCGTTGCGCAGAAGGTTCCGCGCACAGCGAGCCGGTGCCCAGCTATCCCAGACTGCGCGTCACACTGGCGCCTGAGGGTCCGCGCGTCTACTCCCGCCCCGGCGACGGGTCACCACACTCTGCCTCTCGTCTCGCCTCGTTGCACGGTGCTTGTCGGTATCTTCGCTGCATTGTTGTTGGTCTTGTTTGCTGTTGTTGTTGTTGTTGTTGTTGATCTTCGCTGTTGGTCTTGTTTGTTGATGTTGCTGTTGTTGAGTTTGATGATGATGATGATGATGATATTCTTGTTCTTGTCGTTCTTGTTGGAGGTGGCGAGCGTGCTGCTTATGACCGGCACGTGAATGGTGTGGGTTGCTAGTGCCACCATCGACCTGTGGTTGCATGGCAAGTGGGCGGTCGTGCTGGAGCCCGTCCTGCAGAGGTCTCCCGCCGCGTCTGTGCGTGCATGTGTGTGTTGCCCGTGTCGGCGCAGCAGCCAGTCGCAGTGCGAGACAAGGGGGATGGCGGAGGCATGTGCACCGTGAGGGGCACTTCAATAGAGGCACAAGGGTTACGTGCAATTGGCTTGGCGGGGTTGTTGATGCCAGCAAAGCGATGCGTTGTTGGTCGCACATTTGATAGGAATGTGCTGGCCTCGCTGCGATACGTGCGCGTCGAGCGCGCCAATCACGTATGATGCTTCTAACTCTCTTCTACACCATCAGAATAACCTTGTCCACACATGCTTGACTTTCGAGAGGAAGGGTTTTTGCATAAGAGAGAGAGAGAGAGAGAGAGAGAGAGAGAGAGAGAGAGAGAGAGAGAGATGTGTGAGACTAAAAGCGCGCTGCAGAGGCTGCTGCGTGGTGGGCTGCGTGCTGTGTGGAGCGGTCGTGGCTTGCAGCGTAGCACAGGCTACACGCTGCTGTGCGTGCTGCGCAGGTGCAAGGCCTGCATGACTCCTTGGACCATCCATGCGTGCTGGTAATACAAACAAACACTGAAAATATGAGCTGAGGGCCTTTCTACACATCCATCTGTTTGATCCATCAGTCTTTCGAGCTATCTAGGTCGGGTCCACAGTGATAGTGAACACACACAAAGATGGCCTTTTTTGGGGGGGAGAGGTTGCAGTCTTCACTCTGGCTGTACATTTCATACAAACAAACGTGTAAGTACACACACGTAGTCACATCGATCGCTCTTTCATCCACTCAATTTTTCGATACCACGCCCCCTTTTTGTCCTGTGGTTCTGTAGATTTTGGACGAATCTGAACTGAACAAAGACGCAGAGATTTTCTGTCACAACTGGAAACAAACGTATCGCCACATTTGTATCAGTTAGACACCAGTTAGCGGCCTATATGGCACAATTAGAATGCAAGATACCACATGGGCAGAGATGGCTGGATATATATATATATATATATAGAGAGAGAGAGAGAGAGAGAGAGAGAGAGAGAGAAGCACCGCTAAACGTCAGTGCTGCAAATGGAAGCCAAGCGACGATGTGTGTGGAGCCCAGGGGAGTGGTAGGCGCGGGCATCGCGGAGGCAAGTGTTGAAAGACCTAGCAGCTTGCTCATCTGGTGCCTATTCATGGACAATCCAACGCTGCTGGCTTCTTAGGTTGTTGAAGGCGCCAGGCCGACGCTACAATCAAGAAAAAGTAACTGAGGAGTATTTGAGGAAGCAACAGGAGGTGCAAGCTAGGTTCTGCAAGTCCACCTGCATGCCTCTCTCTCTCTCTCTCTCTCTCTCTCTCTCTCTCCGTCTCCCTCTCTCTCTCTCTCTCTCTCTCTCTCTCTCTCTCTCTCTCTCTCTCCCTCCCTCCCTCCCTCCCTCTCTCTCTCTCTCTCTCTCTCTCTCTCTCTCTCTCTCTG
>WBZZ01001231.1:0-22500 GCA_019918135.1 Paulinella micropora
GATGCATTTCTGCACATGCGCCTCCATCGTCTCACCCGTGAGGGGAGTACGAAGAATTGACGATAGGCTCTAATGACACCCCCGCAAGGGCAGTTCCAACACTTCCAGACGGACCGGTATGTTCAATGAAAATACTGGTCCAGACGGACCGGTATGTTCAATGAAAATACTGGTGGCACCGACGGGAATCGAACTGGCGACAGGGCCCAGATGGTAGAACTTGACCACTGGGCTATCACGGTGTCCATAATAATAATAATAATAATAATAATAATAACTAGAGGCTGCGCCAACACCTGAAAGGATGGTTTGCGGTGCGCGAATTCGCGCACCACCCCCCAACCCTCTTCCCAAGGTCGCTTTTCCTCTCATTCTCACATGCACAACTTTTACCGCCTTGGAGCAATCTCAGCCATCCATTTTGATGCCGGCAAATTCGGTTTGGGTACGTACAAATGCAGGCCCACCGGACCCCCCCTTCCCGTCGACAGGGTACGTTCAATCGCCGGAGGTACCAGTAGAACGCAAGTGTAAGCTCTGGTGGCACAAAAACCTAAAATCTCTGGTTTTTGTGCCACCCGGCACCAAATTTTGTGGATCTCCGAAGAGAGCTCACCTAGAGGTGTCGGATACACCATCAAACTCCCTCTGGTGTGCGCGAACGGCGCCTGGTGGCGAAAAAACACTGAATTTTCTGGGTTTAACAGCCATTCATTTTGGCACTACTTTGTCATTATGTGCGCTGTTCCTAATTTCAACTATATCCGTAAAAAGAGCTCGTGTCAAGGCTGTCAAAGCGCAAAGAATCAACCTCTGAACCTCTCTGGCACAGCTTTTTGGGCCTTTGAGCATTCTCAGCCATTCATTTTGGCAAAAAATTGCCAGAATCTTTGCTAATCTTGATTTCAAGTAGTTCCCTAAAAAGAGGCGACCCGAGGTTGTGAAAACAGAAAAATCAGCCTCTCAACCCCTCTGGCACAACTCTTGGACCATTTTCAGCCATTCATCTCGGTGCCCGCTAGTTCGCTTCGGGTACGTACAATTGCCCCCCCCCCCCCCCCCCCCCCCCCCCCCCCCCGCCCCCCACCTTCGCTCAGAAAAAACAACGCACACACACACACACACACACACACACAAGGCCCCCAAAAAAAAAAAAAAAAAAAAAAAAAAAAAAAAAAAAAAAAAAAAAAAAAAAAAAAAAAAAAAAAAAAAAAAAAAAAAACCACAACAACAAAACTTGGAATTCGATCTACTTTCTACTGTGCAAATTTCAGCTCCAAAAAACAAAAACAAAACAAAAACAAAAAAGGGGAAATTCGGCATTCAGGACACTCCCCCAACGCAAATATTTGCGTGATTTCCAAAACAATTATATCAGCATCAACATCGAGTCTGGGGCTAGCCACCCTGCAAATATGAGCTCCCAAGTCCTCCTAGTTACCACAAACCATGATTAAGCGATGAGCGGATGCCGATTGCAGGGTGTGTGTGTTTGGAGGGGGATGGGGGGGGGGGGAGGGGGGAACACAATTTTCAGTCATTATAATAATAAATGTGCACATCTGAACCAGATGCATATCCTATCGAGATGATGGGGTGCACATTTCTTTTTCTTTCTTGTCTTTTTCTTTGTAATTTTCAATTTGTTGTTGTTGTTTCAAAAAGGGGGGGTGGGGGGGGTGGGGGGCAGGGAGGCCTGTCTCGCGCCATTTCTTCCGCCTCCGCCATCGGACCCTAGCGAGAGAGAGAGAGAGAGAGAGAGAGAGAGAGAGAGAGAGAGAGATGATGATGATGATGATGAATGGAATCAAACGTGCTTGACAGCTTGGTCAAAGCTTGGATTTGAGAGAGAGAGAGAGAGAGATAGAGAGATAGAGAGAGAGAGAGAGAGAGAGAGAGAGAGACCTCTGCGTACGAGTGGACTGGTCTCAGAGGTTGTGGTGTACCGGGCCCAGTGTGGCTGGACTCTGATATTTCCTGCAGCAAAACCAACCACAGGTTCTGAGCTCTTTAAATACAAGCAAGAGTGAATTCAAGCGCTTCCTTCGCAGCCAATGGTGGTTATTTGTTTGATTGTGTAGCGGTCCGTTTGAAAGCTCTCAGCAAGAGCTTTCTCATGAGCCGCGATACGCAGGTTTTGGACGCAAATATAGGTTGAGAACGAAGTATTTTAGGTCCTTGTTTATTGTATTTTATACCTTAAGAACCTCTCTGTCAACGTATTCTCGTAGACGCGTGGATAGATAGAGAGACCCTGGAAAAATTCTTACTTTTGAACTGGATAGATAGATAAATAGATCGATACTTAGACATATAGATAGATAAATAGATAGATAGATAGATAGATATAGATAGATAGATAGATAGATAGATAGATAGATAGATAGATAGATAGATAGATAAGATAGATAGATAAATAGATAGATAGATAGATAGATAGGTGCGACAGGCAGACAGATGGATATATAGATAGGTAGACAGGTGGATAAATAGCTTGGTAGATGGGTAGAATGATGGACAGATCGAGAGATAGCGAGAAAGTAGATAGATAAATGGATGGATGAAACTTTGTAGACAGCTAGACGGATAGATAGAGACCCGCTGTCTTTTTCTTTCCTTTTCGAAATCAGGCCCGATGAGGGCCGGGTCCACACGCCCTGCACCGTACACACACACACACACACACACGTACATGCACACACACACACACACACACACGGCCCGATGAAGGCCGAATCCACACGCCCTGGACCGACACACAGCTCTATTTTTGTTTCGTTTCTCTTATTCATATGTTTCTTCCTTTTCCCCGCTTCGATTTTCCTTCGGTATTTTCCTCTTATAGCCTTGTTTCTTATTCAATTTTTTTTCATTTTCCCTGTTTTCTTCTTATTTCCTTTTCGTTTGGTTTCTTGCTTCTTTTCATGCTGACAAGTCAAGCACGTTAAATGGAGGATCACAAGAGCCTGTATATTGCGTAAACATACATATATAACCATTTATTGCCCCAAACACTTTTTTTTGTTTCCTTCTTTTTGCTTTTATTTTTATTCCCACTGGCCTTTTTACTATCAACTTCATCCCTGAAAGGCGTTGGAAGTAGGGGTGGGGTGTCTGGGAGAATCTGAAAACTGTGTACCCCCCCCCCCCCCCCGCGCCCGAAAATCGGCACCCGCGTCGGAATAGATCATGGTTTGTGGTGGGTTTGGAGTAGGGGTGGGGGGTTTGGTGAGAAGGGGAAAAGGGAAATTGTGTAACCCCCCCCCCCCCCCCCACACACACACACACACCTTTTCCGCACCCCTGTCGGAATAAATCATGGTTTGTGGGAACCAGGAGGCGTTGAGAGCTCATATTTGCAGGGAGGCTAGCCCCAGACACAATGATGCTGATGTAATTTTTTTTGGAATCGACGCAAATATTTGCGTTAGGGGAGTGTCCTGAATACCAAAATTCCTTGTTTTTTGGGAGTTCTTGCCGGCGCCTCCGGCAAGTGAACGTACCCTGTCGACGGGGAAGGGGGGGGGGGGGGGGGGGGGGGGGGGGGCCCTCCCCCCGCACCCCAGCCCTGATATTGTACGTACCCGTTTTGGTTGCGGGTGGCACACACACCAGAAAATTGAAGTCTTGTGCCACCAGCCGCCGTTGGCGCACACCAGAGGGAGTTAGCGGCTAACATTTTTTGCATCTGACAATTCTGGATGAGCTCTCTTCGAAACTATAAAATTGCGGCGCAGGGTGGCGTAAAAACTAGAAAGTTTAGGTTTTGCGCCACCAGGCGCCGTTTGCGCACACCAGAGCGAGTTTGAGGCTGATGTTTGGTGTACCCGACACCTCTCGGTGCGCTCTCTTCGTAGATACAAAAGCTTTGGTGCCGGGTGGCACAAAACCAGAGATTTTAGTTTTTTGTGCCACCAGAGCTTACACTTGCGTTCTGCTGGTACCTCCGGCAATTGAACGTACCCTGTCGACGGGGAAGGGGGGGGTCAGGGGGGCCCTCCCGGGAACCCTAGCGGGTGTGTGTGTGTGTGTGTGTGTGTGTGTGTGTGTGGTGCGCGAAGCGCACCGCAAACCATCCTTTCAGGTGTTGGATTATTATTATTATTATTATTATTATTATTATTATTATTTGATAGCCCAGTGGTCAAGTTCTACCATTTGGGCCCTGTCGCCAGTTCGATTCCCGTCGGTGCCACCAGTATTTTCATTGAACATACCGGTCTATTTCTGGACCAGTATTTTCATTGAACATACCGGTCCGTCTGGAAGTGTTGGAACTGTCCTTGCGGGGGTGTCATTAGAGCCTATCGTCAATTCTTCGTACTCCCCTCACGGGTGAGACGATGGAGGCGCATGTGCAGAAATGCATCAGCCATTGACAGAGAAGCACTATTATTATTATTATTATTATTATTATTATTATTATTATTATTATTATTATCATTATTATTATTACTATTACTATCATTATCATTATCATTATTATTATTATTATTATTATTATTATTATTATTATTATTATTATTATTATTATTATTATGATTAGTAAATCTGCCTTGGAGTGTTGACTGTGACATATTTGAGGGAAATCCCGATGAAAAAACCTAGTCACACTTGCTAAACAGAGTTCCAGCCCAATGGCCTCAAGGCGTTAAACTGTGACGCCAATTCATAACCCTTTGGTGGTAGATGCTGGGGAGGAGGGTCGTTGCGCGCGTAAAAGATCTTAAACTCCGCATATGCTGGTTGATAGCCCAGGACCCAGCAGACACCAGATTGTTATGGGTGGGGTTTCGAGGCAGCTCTAGCAACCGCGCTTGGTGTATGCACTTGCACATTCGGTGACGTCTTGCAAGAGGTTGCTGGGACTGCGGAATAATCTCGGCTTAGTGCAGTCTTGCCCTCAGGAGCTCCATCGGTGGCCCCGATCATCAGGCGAGAGAATGACACGGGGGGTTGGAGGACCTCGAACAAGGGTCTTGGAGGCTTATGTCCGTTGAGGATATGCCATTAGCTGCATCAGTACGCCTCAGATATAGTAAATCTGCCTTGGAGTGTTGACTGTGACATATTTGAGGGAAATCCCGATGAAAAAACCTAGTCACACTTGCTAAACAGAATTCCAGCCCAATGGCCTCAAGGCGTTAAACTGTGACGCCAACTCATAACCCTTTGGTGGTAGATGCTGGGGAGGAGGGTCGTTGCGCGCGTAAAAGATCTTAAACTCCGCATATGCTGGTTGATAGCCCAGGACCCAGCAGACACCAGATTGGTATGGGTGGGGTTTCGAGGCAGCTCTAGCAACCGCGCTTGGTGTATGCACTTGCACATTCGGTGACGTCTTGCAAGAGGATGCTGGGACTGCGGAATAACCTCGGCTTAGTGCAGTCTTGCCCTCAGGAGCTCCATCGGTGGCCCCGATCATCAGGCGAGAGACTGACACGGGGGGAGGAGGACCTCAAACAAGGGTATTGGAGGCTTATGTCCGTTGAGGATATGCCATTAGCTGCATCAGTACGCCTCAGATATAGTATTATTATTATTATTATTATTATTATTATTATTATTCCTGAAAGGTGTTGGGGAGTAGGGGGTGGGGTTTGGGGGGAGGGGGGAAATGGAAATTGTGTACACCCCCACCCACCCCCAGCATTTCGGCACCCCCTGTCGGAATGGTTTGTAAGAACCATGAGTTGGGAGCTCATATTGGCAGGGTGGCTAGCCCAAGACTCGATGTTGATGCTGGTATAATTTTTTTGGAATTCACGCACATATTTGCGGTAGGGGAGTGTCCTGAATGCCAAATTTCCTTGTTTTTTTTTAAGCCCCATTCCTGCACCCCCGTCCGGCAATTTAACGTATCCTGTCGACTGGGAAGGGGTAGGGGGGGGGGGGTCCGGGGGGCCCTGCCCCCCCGGGACAACACGGCTATTGTACGTACCCGTTTTGGTCGCGGGTGGCACACAAACCAGAACATTGAGGTCCTGTGCCACCAGGCGCCGTTTGTGCACACCAGAGGGAATTAGAGCGGCTGATATTTGGTGTATCTGACAATTCTTGATGAACTCTATTCGAAAATATAAAAATGTTGGCGCCGGGTGGCGTAAAAACCAGAAAATTCAGGTCTTTGCGCCACCAGGCGCCGTTCGCGCACACCAGAGTGAGTTTGAGACTTATGTTTGGTGTACCCGACACCTCTCGGTGAGATCTCTTCGGAGATCCAAAAGTTTTGGTGCCGTGTGACACAAAAAGCAGAGATTTTAGGTTTTGTGCCACCAGAGCTTACACTTGCGTTCTGCTCCGGAAAGTGCACGTATCCTGTCGACGGGGAAGGGGGGGGGGGGGGGGGTCCCGGGGGACCCTCCCCCCTGGAACCCCAGCCCGGCATTTGTACGAACCCCACGCGAATTAACCCCAGCCCGGCAATTGTGCATACGAAGCGCACCGCAAACCATCCTTTCAGGTGTTGGCGCAGCCCCTAGTTATTATTATTATTATTATTATTATTATTATTATTATTATTATTATTATTATTATTATTATTATTATTATTAATTCTTCGTACTCCCCTCACGGGTGAGACGATGGAGGCGCATGTGCAGATTTGCATCAGCCATTGACAGAGAAGCACTATTATTATTATTATTATTATTATTATTATTATTATTATTATTATTATTATTATTATTATTATTATGGACACCGTGATAGCCCAGTGGTCAAGTTCTACCATCTGGGCCCTGTCGCCAGTTCGATTCCCGTCGGTGCCACCAGTATTTTCATTGAACATACCGGTCCGTTTGGACCAGTATTTTCATTGAACATACCGGTCCGTCTGGAAGTGTTGGAACTGCCCTTGCGGGGGTGTCATTAGAGCCTATCGTCAATTTTTCGTACTCCCCTCACGGGTGAGACGATGGAGGCGCATGTGCAGAAATGCATCAGCCATTGACAGAGAAGCACTATTATTATTATTATTATTATTATTATTATTATTATTATTATTATTATTATTGTTATTATTATTATTATTATTTGTTATTGTTGTTGCTGCTGTTTTCTGGTCTACGTCGGCGGTACTTATCCGCACGCAGCCATGAATACCATTCGCTGTCAGTGCGCGAACTTGTGCTTGTCCTTCGTTGTAGCTTTCAGCGGGCATGAGTGAAAACATCTGCCCCACCACGCCGCTGATGCCCTCCACCGCGCCCACTTTTTCTGCTTGCTAATCAAGAGGTAAGTAAATGGATAGATAGATAGATAGATAGATAGATAGATAGATAGATAGATAGATAGATAGATAGCCAGGTTCTGCGTCCTTAGGCTTTGATGCATCTATGTAATAGTTGTTTGCATGTGACCTTATGCGTTTCCTTCTCAAACGATATGAGAGCTTTTCTGAGTTTTTTGAGGAATACACTATCTTTTTCAAGCGCTTCGAAGCACACACACAAACTCACAAGGAAACACGCACGTATACGCACAAAGACCCACAAGCAGACATCAGCACAAGAACACATAACCACACATCCACATCCACAAGAGAAAATCCACACACTTAAGCTTGTCACACACATGCACGCACACACACACACATACACATAATGACCAATACAGAGACATACACTACACACAAAGGCCCACAAGGAAACATACACACATACACACCTGTACATAACTTTGTAGTATTTTGCGCGTTTCTTTCGTCTTCCGGGAAGTGGAGGAGGATCGGATAACAAACCTACATATATACGTACAGACATACATTGATACATACATATTTGCCACATTACACAAGAGGTGTTCCTGTTTAACTACAAGAATGATAGCAGGCATCAGGAAAATGCAGGTAAGATTGTGTCCACGCCAGCGAAGTAGCAGAGAGACAGACACACAGACAGACATGCAGACTGACTGACTGACTGAGACAGACAGAGAGGCAGACAGAGACAGAAATCCAAACACAATCCTCGGCGAACTGCGTCGAAAATTGTTGCCAAGGTTCGGGGTGATCCTTAGAGGTTGTTATGTCTCCAGTATCATGTCCAACGACTTCAAGCAATTGGTACTCAGCCAGTCCAGGTTGTCGTTTGCTTGTGTAGTAGTCTGTTGGAACGTTCCAGGTGGACACAGGCTTTGCACGCAGAAATCGACCGAGAAGGAAGCTAAGTGCTTAAGAACCCTATCTATCTATCTATCTATCTATCTATCTATCTATCTATCTATCTATCTATCTATCTAGCTAGCTAGCTAGCTAGCTATCTAGCTATCTAGGTACACGCAGAGCATTTTCTTTTATCTATCGATCTATCTCTCTTTTATCTATCAACCTGCTGTGCAGGCTCCCTTCCCATAGATAGATAGATAGATAGATAGATAGATAGATAGATAGATAGATAGATGTGCTGTGCGAGGGACTTACAGAATCGGATACGTCACAGTGTACATGCAGAGAATCAAGTAGACTAAGTGGCCAGGGGTCAGTGCGCCGATGTCAACCGCATTGAAGCCTGCAATCCATCATGTATGTATTATGTATGTATGTATCGATATATGTACGCATGTACCTGCAGAGCGCGACGAGGCACTGTTGAAAATGCCTGCCATGATAAACTGGCCCACGGAATTGACGTTTGTGAGGGCCTTATCGGCGCCCCAACGCCCGGCTTCGGAGAACCAAAAAATGCAACACTCACTCATGTAGATCGCTGACCAAACCTGTTATATATATGTATGTTCATATATAATATGTATTCATATACATATAAATACAATGAATACAATATAATATGCATATATATGCAAAGATGGATAAGATGACTGGATACAAAGATGTACATTTACATAAAGATAAAGATAAACATAAACATATACGTATACATATACATAAAGCTGAAAAGGGAGCGAGACCATTTTGAGCACGGAGGTGTAGCTGGCCGAGAAGAGGTAAGGGTAGACGACGCGGGATTTGATGAGCAAGAAGTTTATCACCACCGACATGTTGGGGTTCAAGTGATCAGACAGCTTCGCCGACCTACAGAGGTAGATGGATGCAAGCTAGTAGATAGATTCATACATGTATGTACGCATTTTATATGTATGCATGCGTGTATATGTATGTATGCATGTATGCTTACCCTGAAACCAGGGCTCGCAGAACAAAGGGGAATGCAGTAGTTCCGAGAAAGATTTCCACGGTCAATGGTATCAATACCTAGAAGAAGAAGAAGAAGAAGAAGAAGAAGAAGAAGAAGAAGAAGAAGAAGAAGAAGAAGAAGAAGAAGAACCCTTCTAACTAGAGTAACAATATCAAAGATGTTGGGGTACCATAGGATGGTTTGAGAAGCGCATGAGCGAGTCAGGGAGTGGTGTGCCGCCCGCGTTACAGAAGGCGGCGACGGATACGTAGAAGCCAAAGAACCAAGGGTTGATGAATTTGCCGTCTGTGGTTACCAGCAGGCTATCTCTTCCTCCGGTGTTCAAATAGGCGCCGATCCACCCCGCCACCAACACTTCAATCACGACTTGATACATAAGTACATATTTGAGCAATAAACCCACAGCCAGCCCCTCGATATCGGCCATCTTGCGCAGCTCCCGTCGTTGCTCGGGGCCGATGCCTAGCGAACAGAAGTAGTTGTGGACGTCCGGGTCTTGGACAGCCACGTCCATCTCGGCCTGAATGTCGTCATGCGCGTTCATCAAGAGACGACGGCGCAGCAGCAGCACAGGCATGCTAGTAAATACCATACCACCTAGTCACAATAACATTACAGTAATAACGACAACGAAAAGAAAAAGCAACAGCAGCAGCAGCAACAACAAAAACAACAACAACAACAACAACAACAACAACAATAATAATAATAATAATAATAATAATGATGATGATGATGATGATGATGATGATAGTGATGATGATGATGATGATGATGATAATAATAATAATAATAATAGTGCTTCTCTGTCAATGGCTGATGCATTTCTGCACATGCGCCTCCATCGTCTCACCCGTGAGGGGAGTACGAAGAATTGAGGATAAGCTCTAATGACACCCCCGCAAGGGCAGTTCCAACACTTCCAGACGGACCGGTATGTTCAATGAAAATACTGGTCCAGACGGAGCGGTATGTTCAATGAAAATACTGGTGGCACCGACGGGAATCGAACTGGCGACAGGGCCCAGATGGTAGAACTTGACCACTGGGCTATCACGGTGTCCAAAATAATAATAATAATAATAATAATAATAATAATAATAATAATAATAATAATAATAATAATAACACCACCAACAACAACAACAATAA
Source organism: Paulinella micropora (assembly GCA_019918135.1). NCBI lineage: Eukaryota > Cercozoa > Imbricatea > Euglyphida > Paulinellidae > Paulinella > Paulinella micropora. Next base: position 10,311 of record WBZZ01001231.1, read on the forward strand.
TAATAATAATAATAATAATAATAATAATAATAATAATAATGATAATAATGATAATAATGATAATAATGATAATAATAATACTATATCTGAGGCGTACTGATGCAGCTAATGGCATATCCTCAACGGACATAAGCCTCCAATACCCTTGTTCGAGGTCCTCCACCCCCCCGTGTCAGTCTCTCGCCTGATGATCGGGGCCACCGATGGAGCTCCTGAGGGCAAGACTGCACTAAGCCGAGGTTATTCCGCAGTCCCAGCAACCTCTTGCAAGACGTCACCGAATGTGCAAGTGCATACACCAAGCGCGGTTGCTAGTGCTGCCTCGAAACCCCACCCATAACAATCTGGTGTCTGCTGGGTCCTGGGCTATCAACCAGCATATGCGGAGTTTAAGATCTTTTACGCGCGCAACGACCCTCCTCCCCAGCATCTACCACCAAAGGGTTATGAGTTGGCGTCACAGTTTAACGCCTTGAGGCCATTGGGCTGAATAATAATAATAATAATAATAATAATAATAATAATAATAATAATAATAATAATAATAATAATAATCATTATTATTATTATTATTATTATTATTATTATTATTATTATTATTATTATTATTATTATTATTATTATTATTATTATTATAGTAATGATAACAAGATGCAGCTGAGGCTCATGCCCTTGCTCGAGGTGCTCCATCCCCACCTAGTCAGTCTCTCGACTGATTATAGGCAACAACAACAACAACAACAACAACAACAACAACAACAACAACAACAACAACATAAACAACATAAACAACAACAACAACAATAATAATAATAATAATAATAATAATAATAATAATAATAATAATAATAATAATAGTAATAATAATGATAATGATAATAATAATAGTAATAGTAATAGTAATATTGGAATGGGTATTAGTAATAGTAATAGTAATAATGATAATAATAATAATAATAATAATAATAATAATAATAATAATAATAACAATAATAATAAAGATAATAATAATAATAATAATAATAATAATAATAATAATAATAATAATAATAATGATAATAATCATCATACCGAGTTGCATGAGCAAGATCTGCATACACCAAGTGGCTGTCTTGAGCAGAGACATGTCCACAGGGGCAAAGCACGACAGACATAAGGCCGAGGTACACATGTAGAGAGAGTCAATATAACGCAGCTTTCCTGCATGCACACACGTAGTGCATAGACATTACGTGTCATAAGATTATATTAAATTATATTACATGCATGATAGATAGATCGATGGAAAGATACACAGACAAAGAGATGCGATAGGATTGGACCTCCCTCGATCAAGTAACATACCACCGAGCCAACAATAGCCCAGAAGCAAAAGTAGGCCAGGTGGATGGAAAAATAGAGAGGCATCCCCACTCTGCGTAGACGTGAGACATATTTTGACCTAAATGCATACACCAACTTGCACCTTATTTTCCTATCCTTGTACTCCTTCTGCTTCTGCCTCTGCTACTGCTTCTCCTCCTCCTCTTCTTCCTCCCTCTCCCCTCTTCCTTCTTCCTTTTTCCTTCTCTTCTTCTTCTTCTTCTTTCTTCTTTCTTCTTTCTTCCTTCTTCTTCTTCTTCTTCTTCTTCTTCTTCTTCTTCCTCCTCCTCCTCCTGCACCTTCTTCTTCTTCTTCTCCTCCTTCTTCTTCTTCTTGTTCTTCTTCTTCATCATCATCTTCTTCTTCTTCTTCTTCTTCTTCGGCTTCGTTTTGCACGTTTCCAAACAGAAGGCAGCCAAGATAAATGAAAGAAGGAAGAGGCAGCTCAATTTTGCGCAGACGTGACTGACTGATGACCTGATTACACAGGGATAGTAGCGAAGGAAAGATATACAGACAAATAGACCTTCCTCGCCCCCCCCCCCCCCCAACACACACCCTGCGTGGAACAAACTGATTCAAAACATAGGGAAAATATCAAAAATTTGGGTAAGTTTTGAGTGGTAGGAAAAATCTCCTGGAACGGCAAGACTTCATTTCTTTGATGTAACGAAATTTTGAAAAAGGTATTAAGTTTGATGCCGGAAATTTTCGATATTTTTCATGCCCTTGACCCCGGCCGGGGGGGGGGGGGGGGGGGGGGGGGCGCAAGGTGACAACTAGGGGTGAGGGGACTACATTTACTATATAAATGTATGTAGATGTGTATGTGTTTTATTTATCTATTGTTGACGAGGGATCCTATCTGCATATATATATATATACATATATACATATATATATACATATATATATATTAGTGATAGATAAATAGGTAGATACCAGAAATGTCGACGTCGTTTGAGAGACCGTAGACGCACCCGAAAGCCGTCCATAAAAACTGACGCCTCTCTCGACAGATCCCTGTGTCCAAACATCCAAACAATTCGCAGCAGCCTTACATGAATAATATTTCATACATAAATACATACATACATACATACATACATATGCGAGACAGCCTGGTCGTACATAGAGGCTTGACAGGTATGTCTATGTACATACCTAACACTTACCTGCCTAATACTTACACTCATGCAAGCTACAAGTGCTGAGAAAGTCTGGAACTTGAGCCAGACCTGTTTGCTCTGATAGATAGATAGATAGATAGATAGATAGATAGATAGATAGATAGATAGATATGTAGATATGTAGATAGATAGATAGATAGATAGATAGATAGATAGATAGATAGATAGATAGATAGATAGATAGATAGATAGAAAGAAGTTCGATGACAAGGCCTTGAAAAACTGCCTTCTCTACCAAGATTTGTTTGCTGTGTGCAGGGGCTGATTAAACCGCTTGCAAATGAGCCACAACACCAGCACCGAGGAGGCGCTTGAAGCCGTTGCTTTCAAAACAATCAGCATGAAATTTATGCCTCGCGATGCAAAAAGAATGGTAGGTCGGTCATTGATGGGGATTGGGACAGCGGCTCAAAGTGCACATTTATATCTGCCGAATGATATAGTAAGAGTAGTAGTCTGAGTATTAGTATGAGTAGTTTTGTATTATTATTATTACTATTATTATTATTATTATTATTATTATTATTATTATCCCTGAAAGGTGTTGGGAGTAGGGGGTGGGGAAAATGAAAATTGTGTACCCCCGCGCCCCCCCAGCATTTCCGCACCCCTGTCGGAATAAACCATGTTTGTGGGAACCAGGAGGAGTTGGGAGCTCATATTTGCAGGGTGGCTAGCCCCAGACTCGATGTTGATGCTTATATAATTTTTTTGGAATTCACGCAAATATTTGCATTAGGGAGTGTCCTCAATGCCAAAATTCCTTTTTTCGCACCCTGTCGGAATAAATCATGGTTTGTGTGAAGCAGGAGGAGTTGGGAATATTGGCAGGGTGGCTAGCCCCAGACTCAATTTTGATGCTCACATAATTTCTTTGGAATTCACGCTAATATTTGCGTTAGGGGAGTGTCCTCAATGAGAAAATTCCTTGTTTTGGTAGCCTATTTCCTGCACCCACGTCGGAATAAATCATGGCTTGTGTGAACCAGCAGTTGGGAGCTCATATTGACAGGGTGGCTAGCCCCAGACTCGATGTTGATGCTGATATAATTTCTTTGGAATTCACGCAAATATTTGCGTTAGGGGAGTGTCCTGAATGCCGAAATTCCTTTTTTTGGGAGTACTTGCCGGTACCTCCCCGGCAATTGAACGTACGCTGTCGACTGGGAAGGGAGGGGTCCGGGGGGCACTCCACCCGGGGACCCCAGCCCGGCAATGGTACGTACCCGTTTTTTTGGTCGCGAGTGGCACACAAACCAGAACATTGAGGTCCTTGTGCCACCAGGCGCCGTTTGCGCACACCAGAGGGATTTAGCGGCTGATATTTGGTGTATCTGACACTTCTTGATGAACTCTCTTCGAAAATATAAAAAATTGTGGTGCCGGGTGGCGTAAAAACAAGAAAATTCAGGTTTTTGCGCCACCAGGAGCCGTTCGCACACACCAGAGGGAGTTTGAGGCTGATGTTTGGTGTACCTGACACCTCTCGATGAGCTCTACCCCACGCCAATCAACCCCAGCCCGGTAATTGGACGTACGAAGCGTACCGCGAACCTTCCTTTCGCTTCGTACGTCCCAGGTGTTGGCGCAGCCCCTAGTTATTATTATTATTATTATTATTATTATTATTATTATTATTATTATTATCATTATTATTATTATTATCATTATTATTATTATTATTATTATTATTATTATTATTATTATTATTATTAGCTATAGTAGTAGTAGTAGCATTAGTAGTAGTAGTAGTAGTAGTAGTAATAGTAATAATAATAATAATAATAATAATAATAATAATAATAATAATAGTGTATCTCCTGCCAATTGCTGAGCCAAAAGGCCATGTGCATCCAGTCCTCCATTCCATAAGGAAAGTCTCCACACCAATCGGTGGAATAAAGGAAGTGACGGCATAGAACATTACTCTAGGAGCTTTATACCAATCAGCCCATGGAAAGGACCGATGGCCTATGTACTCCCTAATAATAATAATAATAATAATAATAATAATAATAATAATAATAATACTATATCTGAGGCGTACTGATGCAGCTAATGGCATATCCTCAACGGACATAAGCCTCCAATACCCTTGTTCGAGGTCCTCCACCCCCCCGTGTCAGTCTCTCGCCTGATGATCGGGGCCACCGATGGAGCTCCTGAGGGCAAGACTGCACTAAGCCGAGGTTATTCCGCAGTCCCAGCAACCTCTTGCAAGACGTCACCGAATGTGCAAGTGCATACACCAAGCGCGGTTGCTAGAGCTGCCTCGAAACCCCACCCAATAATAATAATAATAATGATAATAATAATAAGGGGCTGCGCCAACATCTGAAAGGATGGTTTACCGGTGCGCTTCGCGCACCAAACCCCGCCAGCCCCACTTCTTATCACTTTTTGGAGGGCCCCCCGGACCCCCCCCCCCCCCCCCCCCCCTCCCGCCTCCTTTCCCTTCGACAGGGGACGTTGAATTGCCGGAGGTGCCGCAAAGGGCGCCTGGTGGCAAAAACCTCAATTTTCAGGTGTGGGTGCCACCCGCGACCAGAACGGGTACGTGCAATCGCAGCCTGTGCCTCCGGCCATTGAACGTACCCTGTCGACGGGGCAGGGGCACCCCCCGGGAACCCCAGCCCTGTGATTGTACGTACCCGTTCTGGTTGCGGGTGGCACCCACACCTGAAAATTGAGGTTTTTTTGCCACCAGGCGCGATTTGCGGCACCTCCGGCAATTCAACGTACCCTGTCGAAGGGAAAGGAGGGGTCCGGGCTGCCAAAAAACAAGGAAATTTGGCATTCAGGACACTCCCCTGACGCAAATATTTGCGTGAATTCCAAAAAAACTATACCAATCAAGATCGATTCTGGGGCTAACCACCCTGCCAATATGAGCACCCAACTCCTTGTTCACACAAACCATGATTTATTCCGATGGAGGGTGCAAAAAAAGGCCCAAAAAACAAGGAAATTTGGCATTCAGGACACTCCCCTAACGCAAATATTTGCGTGAATTCCAAAAAAATTATATCAACGTCAAGATTGAGTCTGGGGCTAGCCACCCTGTCAATATGAGCTCCCAACTCCTCCTGGTTCACACAGACCATGATTTATTCCGACGAGGGTGCAGAAAACAGGCTAAAAAAACAAGGAATTTTCTCATTCAGGACACTCCCCTATCGCAAATATTAGCATGAATTCCAAAGAAATTATATCAGAATCAACATAAGAGTCTGGGACTAGCCACCCTGCAAATGAGCTCCCAACTCCTCCTGGTTCACACTAACCATGATTTATTCCGATTGGGGTGCGAAAAAAAACAAGGAATTTTGGCATTCAGGACACTGCCCTAACGCAAGTATTTGCGGGAATTTTTCCAAAAAAATCATATCAGCAGCAAGATCGAGTCTGGGGCTAACCACCCTGCAAATATGAGCCCCCAAATCCTCCTTCCCACACACCATGATTTATTCCGACAGGGGTGCGAAAATGCAGAGAGGGGGGGGGGGGGGGGGAGGGGGGATTGGAAGTGATAGAGAAAGTGATAAGAAAAAGAAAAGGCGAAAGATGAGGAGGGGAAAGAGAGGATGTAATGTTTGGATAAGAATCAACATCCTGGCAAGTCTTTATGCTTGGAGCTGCCTTTAGACGCGAAGGAGAGTCATTCTTCTCCTGGAATACGGGGGGGGGGGGGGGGGGGGGGGGGGGGGGGGGTGGGGGGGGGGGGTACACAATTTTCATTTTCCACCTCCCCCCAAACCCCCCACCCCCTTCTCCAACACCTTTCAGGGATAACAATTATTATTATCATTATTATTATTATTATTAGTGGCACCCCGATAGCCCAGTGGTTCAGGTCTACCATCTGGGACCTGTCGCCAGTTCGATTCCCGTCGGTGCCAGTATTTTCAAAGGATATTTTCTTTGAAAGTATTGGTCGGTCTGGAAGGCTTGGAGCTGCCTTGCGGGGGTGTCAGTAGAGCCTATCGTCAAATCTTCGTACTCCCTTCGCGGGTGAGACGATGGAGGCACATGTGCAGAAATGCATTCGCCATTGACTGAGAAGCACTATTACTATTACTATTATTATTATTATTATTATTATTATTATTATTATTATTATTATTATTACTATTACTATTATTATTATTGTTAGCTGCAGTAGTAGTAGTAGTAGTAGTAGTAGTAGTAGTAGTAGTAGTAGTGGTAGTAGTAGTAGTAGTAGTAGTAGTAGTAGTAGTAGTAGTAGTAGTATGTAGTATGTAGTAGTAGTAGTAGTAGTAGTAGTAGTAGTAGTAGTAGTAGTAGTAGTAGTAGTAGTAGTAGTAGTAGTAGTAGTAGTAGTAGTAGTAGTTTACGGTGATGGGGGCATCTCCACGGGCTCCTCTGGCTTCTGCGCCATCTCCTCCAGCCCGGGCTCCTCCTGCCCGAGCTCCGGCTTCCGGAATAGTTGCCCCGTCAGCAAGCCTGGGGTAGCCTATCAGAACATAGAAAACGGTAGTTTGTGTGTGTGTGTATGTGTAGAGGAGATGTGACATGTGCGTGTGTGTGTGTGTGTGTGTGCATGTGTGTGCGTGTGTGTGTGTGTCTTGTGTGTGTGTGTGTGTGGTGTGTGTGTGTGTGTGTGTGAGAGAGAGAGAGAGAGAGAGAGAGAGAGAGTCTCTGTTTGCGTGCGTTTTGTGTATGCGAGTGTTTGTCATGCATGGGGTAACCCAGCGGCGACGAGGCGTATTGGGGTTATTTAATGGCCACTATAGCACCATCAATCATCAATACTTAGCAACAACGCAACAATAATAACAACAACAAAAACAACAACAACAACGACAACAACAATAATGATAATGATAATGATAATAATAATAATAATAATAATAATAATAATAATAATAATAATAATAAAATAATAATAATAATAATAATAATAATCACCAGCACCACAACTACTACAACTAGTACTCCTACTGCTACTATTACTACTACTAGTATTACTACTACTACTACTACTACTACTACTACTACTACTACTACTACTACTACTACTACTACTACTACTACAATACCACTACTACAATACCACTACTACTACTACTACTACTACTTTCTTCTTCACTGTTTTTATTACGTTTCTTGTTGCTGTTGTTGTAGTTATCATTTTTGATTAAAAAAATACTACTATTATTTGCACTTTTCCTTGTTCTTTTGTCTTTCTTCTTCTTCTTCTCTGTGCACTTGAGTGTGTGAATTTGTTTTGTTTGTATTGTATATGTGCTGCGTGTGTGTAGTGTGCGTGTCGTGTTTATGTATTGTGTGTGTTTGTAGAGGAGGAGGAGGGGGGGAGGAAGGAGGAGGGGGGGAGGAAGGAGGGAGGAGAAGAAGAAGAAGAAGAAGAAGAAGAAGAAGAAGAAGAAGAAGAAGAAGAAGAAGAAGAAGAAGAAGAAGAAGAAGAAGAAGAAGAAGAAGAAGAAGAAGAAGAAGAAGAAGAAGAAGAAGAAGAAGAAGAAGAAGAAGAAGAAGAAGAAGAAGAAGAAGAAGAAGAAGAAGAAGAAGAAGAAGAAGAGGAGGAGGAAGAAGAAGAAGCAGAAGAAGAAGAAGAAGAAGAAGAAGAAGAAGAAGAAGAAGAAGAAGAAGAAGAAGAAGAAGAAGAGGAGGAGGAGGAGGAGGAGGAGGAGGAGGATGGAGGAGAAGAACAAGAAGAAGAAGAAGAAGAAGAAGAAGAAGAAGAAGAAGAAGAAGAAGAAGAAGAAGAAGAAAGAAGAAGAAGAAGAAGAAAGAAGAAGAAGAAGAAGAAGAAGAAGAAGAAGAAGAAGAAGAAGAAGAAGAAGAAGAAGAAGAAGAAGAAGAAGAAGAAGAAGAAGAAGAAGAAGAAGAAGAAGAAGAAGAAGAAGAAGAAAACGAAGGTCTCCCCTCATATTTACATTTATGTTTATTTTCCCATTTTTGTTTCCTCTATAATATCTAGTTTATATTTCTTTTCTCGTTCGATTTCTTAGTTCTGGCTCTAGTCTCTACAATTTCGCTTTTATTAAAGAAGAAGAAAAAGAAGAAGACTATTCTCCCTCTTCCGTACATCATTCTTTGAGACTGGATTTATCGAGGGATCATCCACGCCAATCGTAATCATGGTGGAATAGTCGATCGCGCCATTCTTTGAGTCTGGATTCATCAAGGGAAGCGGGCTGGCTGATGCACTACGCCTCGCCCTACAGAAGAAACGTGGCGAAAAAGTTACTGTTGATGAAGCCGAAACTCGCCACCTCAGTTTTTTGAGAGTTTCTGAATTTTTGGTTTTTTTTGCGGTGATTGGGAAAAAAGCAACGCGTGGGGTGAAATGCTGTTTATCGCTGCTAGAGTTAATGGGTGGTAGTCAGGCAGTATAGGCAATGAAGATGAGGATCGTTCCAAACAGTTCCCCCGGTAGGGTGCGGAAAACAGTGGATAGACTAGACTCATATCACAGGCCTGGCAGGCGAGGGACGGCAGGTTGCAGAATAATCATTTTCTCTCTGACAAAGGCTGTCTGTCTATCTCTCTCTTCTTCTTCTTCGCTTTTATTGAGAGAACAATTTTTACAATCGGGCTCAGGGAACGTCCACGTGAAAAGTATAACTGCTAGTAAGTTATACCTTTATCTAAGGTGGAAACCTAGTTATTCAGTTGATCGTATTAAAGGAAAATATTAAATTTGTATTTAGCGGCTCGGTATTATATATATCTAGTATTAATATTAATAATATTAATACTTATGTTTAGATATATTCAGTAGTGATAATATTATAATATGATATGAATATATATGTTATTGTATCTATCTATCTATCTATCTATCTATCTATCTATCTATCTATCTATCTATCTATCTATCTATCTATCTATCTATCTATCTATCTATCTATAGATAGATAGTATCTATCTATCTATCTATCTATCTATCTATCTATCTATCTATCTATCTATCTATCTGTCTGTCTGTCTGTCTGTCTGTCTGTCTATCTATCTACCTACCTACCTACCTACCTACCTACCTACCTACCTATCTATCTATCTATCTATCTATCTATCTATCTATCTATCTATCTACCTATCTATCTACCTACCAAAAGTGTAGTAGTTTATGTCTGGCGGCCCCCCCTCTCTTTTCTTTTTCGTGAGAAAAAGTGAAAGAGAGAGGAGGAAGTTGGGGCTGTGCGTGGTTGACCATATACGTTGGCTGATCCGGGGAGTTCTCCTTCAAGTTGCAGACAGGGGAGCAAACTGTTGTTCCATCGTTTTTTTTTTTTTTTTTTTTTTTTTTGCGAGTGTTTATATTTATAGATATTGATGTTTGTTGATGTTTGAGTAGGTATGTCATTAGTGCTGTTTTGAATGGTTTTATTTTTGTTTCATCTGTTATATTTTTTGGGATTGATTTCCATTGATCAGCGAAGATCTTGGTGAGATATGGGTCTTTGTGATTGACAAAGAGGCTGCTTTTAGTTGAGTATCGCGTTTTGTATGAATGTATGGTATTGATTGGGGTACAGGTGTTATTGTGGAGTGGTCTGTTGAGGTGTTTTTTAGGGTAAATGAATGGGTGATTTTCTATGCATACACGGAGTGTATATAGGTGGGTGATGTCAAGTAGTTTCAGTTGGTTTAGTATTGGTTTGGTGTGCGCGCGGTAATGTGTTTTTGCAATTATTCTGATTATTTTTTTATGTATTTTTATGAGTGGTTGTATGTATTTCTTTTTGTTGTCATGCGTCCCCCAGATGGAGATGTTTTGTATGAGTATATGTGTATGTAGTATAGATGGAGTGTGGGTATATGTGTATGTAGTATAATTGTTTCATTGCTTTTTATGTTTAGATATCTTTTAGCATAAAGCAATGAGTTGATTGTGGGTTGGAGTTTACGGATTATGTTATTGATGTGTTGATCATATTTAAGGTTGTGTTGTAGTGTTATTCCCAGGAGTTTTGCATGTTTGCATTGCTCGAGGGTGTGGTTGTTTATTGTTATTGTGATATCTTGTTTTGTTTTATGAAAAATTGTGTATGTTTTTGTTGGGTTCGGTACTAGGTTATTAGAGTGGAAGTAATTTATTAATTTTGTTATTTCTATTTGTGTTTTTGTTGTAGGTCTGTGGGAGTTTTGGATGTTATTATGAGTGTTGTGTCGTCTGCATATGTATATACTGTTCCTTGTTGTATGATATTGATTATGTCATTGATATAGAGTAGGAAAAAGGTAGTTGATAATGTGCTTCCTTGTGGTATGCCGTGTGTGATGGTGCGTTTGTAAGATTTACCATATTGTGTGTGGACCTCTTGGGTGCGGTTCGAGAAGTAGGATGCAAAGAATTGGACTGTTTCTTCGTTGAAATTAAAATTTCGCCGAAGTTTGTCCAGTAGCTTTGAATGCTCTACTGTGTCGTACGCTTTTGAGAGGTCCACATACAATGCTAGCACTAATTCTTCTTTGTCTTTATGTTTTTGTATTTGGTTTATTATTGTTTGGATTGTCATGGTTGTGTTTGAGTCAGGTCGGAATGCGTATTGTGTGTGTGATATTATGTTATGTTTTGTTAGGTGGTCCATTATTTGTTTATTTATTATCGTGTCAAACACTTTAGCTATTATGGGTAGTAGTGATATCGGTCTGTAGTTGGCTGGCATGCTTGTGTCACTTGCTTTGTATAGTTCAATTACTTTTGTTGTTTTGAGTGCATCTGGGTATTTATTTTCGTTTATGGCTTTGTTGAAAAGGTTGGTGAGTATAGGTGTGAGGGAGGCATGCATGTCTTTTATAAGTGTTGGTTTTATTTTATATATGTCCTCTGCTTTATCTCTGTTTATGTTTTTAAGTGTTTTGTTTACAATGTCTTCTGTTGTGTTATGTAGTTTGAAGCTTGGGTATGTTTGTTTGTTTTCTTCCGCTTTCTCTTCTTGTTGTTTATGTTCGATTGTTGGTATGCTGTTGCTTGTTTTTTTGCCTATTGTTATGTAATGATCGTTGAGTGCGTTTGCTATTTCTATTGGGTCTGTGTATGTTTTGTTGTTGTATTGTATTGTGGTTGGTTACACTCTCGGTGGTTTGTTGTTAGGTACTAACTCTCTGAGTTTTCTGTGTTGTTTCTTTGGGTTGTTTTTATTTTCTTCTAGCGTCTTCATTATTTCGTCTTTTTTGGCTTTGTGTATTATTTTGTCGACTTTGTACTTCTGTAGTCTGTATGTTTGTTTGTTTTCTGCTGTCGAGTTATCTCTCCATTTTTTATATAGTAGGTGCTTTTTTCTTATTTGCCTCTTTATTATGGGGTTGCACCAGCTCTTTCTTCTATTACTTTGTTTAGGCTTTCGTTCGAAGTGTTCTATAACTTTTGTTATTGTTGTTTGTATGTATCTAAATTTTTGGTTTGTGTCGCTGTTTTCTGTGTTGTCTTGTGTGATGTATTCTAACTGTGTTTTGAGGTTTGCTAGGATTGTGTCTTTGTTTTTCTCATATATGCTTTTGGTGAGTGTGGGTGTGTTGTTTGTGTCTGGTTTTTTTGTGCGGGTGTGTATTATTGCGTATATGGGATGATGGTCTGATACGCATGGGCTTATGATGTTTGATTCTATGTTAGCATTAATGTTGGTGATTATCATGTCTATGAGTGTGTG
>WBZZ01001231.1:25000-35000 GCA_019918135.1 Paulinella micropora
TTATTATTATTATTATTATTTTTTTTTTTTTTTTTTTTTAAACAGATTATAGTTCTTCTTCTTCTTGTTGGAGTAAGTGATATTTCAACCGCTTTTTAAAGCAGTTGAGTGATGTTGTTTTTCTGAGGTTTTCTGGAATCGTTTTCCATTCATGGGTGAAGAGTTGGGTGAGGTATGGACTGTTGTTGTCGATAAATTGGTGATGTTTTGTTGAGTGTCGTGTGTTGTATGTGTGGATAGTGTTGGTAGGGGTGAAGATGTTTGGTGAAGCAGTCTGTTGAGTTGTTTGGTGGGTTGGGGTGAATGAATGGATGGATTTCAATACATATGGTGGGGTTGGGGTGAATGAATGGATGGATTTCAATACATACTCGGAAAGTATATAGGTGGGTGAGGTCGAGGATTTCGAGCTGTTTTGATTTGTTTTGTGAAAGATTGTGTATGTTGTTTAAAGATTGTGTATGTTGTTTTTGTTGGGTTTGGTACGAGGTTATTGTTGTGAAAGTAATGTATTAGTTTGGTTATTTCTGTTTGTGTTTTTGGTTGCAGGTTGTGAGGTTTTTTAGCTGTTATTATTAGTGTTATGTCGTCTGCATATGTGCATACTGTTCCTTGTTGTATGATGTTGATGTCGTTTATGTAGAGTAGGAAGAAAGTAGTGGAAAGTGTGCTGCCTTGTGGGATACCGTGTGTAATGGTGCGCTTTTGTGATTTGGCATGTTGTGTATGTACCTCTTGGGTACGGTTGGAGAAGTAGGTTGCAAAGAAATTGACAGTGTCTTCGGTAAAATTGAAATTTCGTCGAAGTTTGTCAAGTAGGTTTGCATGCTCTACTGTATAGATAGATAGATAGATAGATAGATAGATAGATAGATAGATAGATAGATAGATAGATAGATAGATAGATAGATAGATAGGCAGCTGTGCCATACTGCTTGCCTAACATCATACATACATACATACATACATATACATACATACATGCATACGTGTCGTAAGCCTTCGAGAGGCCTACATATAGCGCTAGGACTAGATCTTCCTTTTCTTTATGTTTATGTATTTGGTTTATTATTGCTTGGATTGTCATGGTTGTGTTTGAGTTGGGGCGGAATGCATATTGTGTGTGTGATATTATATTGTGTTTTGTTAAGTGATCCATTATCTGTTTATTTATTATTGTGTCGAATATTTTTGCTATTATTGGTAGTAGTGATATTGGTGTAGTTGGCTGGCATGCTTGTGTCGCTGGTTTTGTATATTTCTATAACTTTAGCTGTTTTAAGTGCGTCTGGGTAACTGTTTTCTTTTATTGCTTCATGAAACAGTTCTGTGAGTGTAGGTGCAAGGAATGCGTGCATGTCTTTTATGATTGCTGGTTTTATTTTACATATATCTTCTGCCTCCTTGTCTCTGTTTATGCTTTTGAGTGTTTTTTGCGCTGTGTCTTGCGTTATAGTATGTAGTTTGAAGCTTGGGTGTGTGTGTTTGTCTTCTTCTGCTCTCTCTCTTCTTGTTTTTGTTCTTGTCGTGTTGATGGTATGCTGTTGCTTGTTTTCTTTCCTCTTGTTATGTAGTGGTCGTTGAGTGCATTAGCTATTTCTAGTGGGTTTGTATATGTAATGTTGTTGTATTGGAGTGTTGTCGGTGATGTTCTGGGTGGTTTGTTGTTTGGTACTAGCTCTTTAAGTTTTCTGTGTTGTTTCTCTGGGTTTGCTTTATTATCTTCTATCGTTTTTATTATTTCATCTTTCTTTGCTTTGTGTATTATTTTGTTGACTATGTATTTGTGTGCTGTGTATGCTCGCTTGTTTTCTACTGTTGGGTTGTCCCTCCATCTTTTATATAGTGTGTGCCTTTTTCTTATTTGTCTTTTTATTTTGGGACTACACCAGTTCTTTCTTCTATTGCTTTGTTTTGGTTTTTTTTCGAAGTTCTACTACTTTTGTCGTTGTCCTTTGTATATCTCTAATTTTTTGATTTGTGTCGCTGTTTGTATCGCTGTTCTTTGTGATGTATTCTAGCTGTGTTTTTAAGTTTGCTATCATTGTTTCTCTGTGCTTGTTATACATTTTTTTTGTTAGTCTAGGTGTGTTGTCTGTGTCTGGTTTTCTTGTGCGTGTGTGTATTATTGCATATATTGCATGATGGTCTGATATGCATGGGCTTATTATCTTTGATTCGATGTTTGTGTTTATATTTGTGAGTATCATGTCTATGAGTGTGCTTGAATTGTGTACTATGTCATGTCATGTTGCTTTTGTTATTGTAGTGTATATGTTGTTGTGTATTATTAGTTCCTCTAGGTCTATATGCGATTTGTGTATGTTATATATATATATATATATATATATATTTATATTTATATATAGTTTAGGTCTCCTACTATGGTTATTGTGCTTGTAGGTTTTTGTGCAGTATGTCATCTAGTCTATTCTGTAGTGCGTTCATGATGTGGTGGTCTTTGTGCGGGCGTCTATACATACCTATTATTGTGTGTGTTGGTTTATTTTTATATTTATTATTATGTATTTGTATTATTAGTGATGTTTTGCATGATTCCTATATGCTTTGTTTATTGTCTATTGTGATATGCATGTTGTTTTTGTAATATATAGATACATCTGTGTGATGTAGTGCAGTGCATGGAGGGATAGGGAAGTCTCTTCCCCCCCCCCCTCTCTCTCTCTAAATTCTCTCTCTCTCTTTCTCTCTCTCTCTCTTTCTCTTTCTCTCTTTCTCTCTCTCTCTCTATATATATATATATAATCATCTCTCCTTCTTCTTCTTCTTCTTCTTCTCCTTCTCCTTCTCCTTCTCCTTCTCCTCCTTCTCCTTCTCCTTCTCCTCCTTCACGTACATTGAAATTAAGTGAAAACTTCGCGGTCATTTATTATAGACTTTTGATGGGCAGCTAACTACATGAGGCGTGAGGCGATGCCTGATTAAAATCTGTCTGTGTTGCCAAACCAAACTGCCAAACTCCTAGCCTGATATATTAGTAATTCATCGTTGATAATAATTTGATAATATATAACATAAATTTATCAATAATCACTAGAATTTAAAGTTAATATTAATAACTTGAAATCAATTTATCTCTGGCGAATCTGACATAGTCTGGTCACTGGTTGATTGATATTAATAGGTCACCGGAAGCGGGCGGAGGGGGGGGGGGGGGGGGGGGGGGGGGGGGGGTTAGAATATTATTAATTAATATATAAATTAATTTATTTTAAGTTTTATTAATAATATCAATTTGATAATTACTACGTCATTAAATTATCATTCAACAGCCTTCGTTTTAAATTTGTTAAAGAGCTCCTTCCTGACTGCGTCGAAATCAATAGGCTTATCTTTTGCGTCTCTTTTGCAAGTCCACCAAACTACCTGCAAGTCAAGTTATTGTGCTCGTGACTCTGAGATAATCCATCTATGGCAAGCAGTTGCTCAAGAACCGTAGCTGAGACTCAAACTGAATATTTTGAGACTCTGTCGTTACGCGCATTAGCACTAGGTTGATAGCTTTAGCTATGATAGAGTGCTCGAAGCTGGATGAGGGATCGGTCTTCGAAGTTTTTGCAAACAGGCTCCTCGTCACATCTAGATCGTCTCGCCGAGCTGTTAATAGCAGCCAGAGCCACCGTGGCATCCCCCATTTTCATCGCTATTTGGTGATAGTTTTCCTCCTCAGTTACGCTGCAGCGCCTCTGACAATATTAATATGATCTTGCTTTCTGCGTTTGCGGCATTTCCAGCAGATCCAGGAGGTCCAGGCTTCCCTGGTGGACCGGCGGGTTCAAGTTCCCTAGTGGACCGGGTTTCCCCGGTGGACCGGGTTTCCCTGGTGGACCGGGTTTCCCTTGTAAACCGGGTTTCCCTGGTGGACCCGGTTTACCTGGTGGACCGGGTTTCCCTTGTGGACCCGGTTTACCTGATGCACCCGCCGGCGATTTACGTGTTGGCCTCTGCCTTGCTTCCCGCTTGTTTGGCGCACCCAGGTGATAGGGTTATGTCTGTATGAGAATCATCAACCTTTTTGTTCGATGTGCTGCGCGCGCTTCTTGCGTCCTGCATCACGACTCCACGCACTCATATGTAAATTGGATGGATTTAGTGAGGTGGCACACGGAACTTAACGAGTTCTGATTATTTTTTAGTGAAAAAAGCACAGAGGGGAGGGTTCCCTGAGTGCATCAGATATCTCTTAGCACAAGACATATCATAGCTATCTAAGTATATACATAGTAACTTTGAGTGTTTTTCATCACTTGTATAAAATATCTTTTGATACTTTTACTTGTAGGCTACAAACTAGCTAGTAGAAAATCAGCTATTTTTTCCTTGTCGAAACATGAAAATCTATATTTTGTAGCTTAAGTATTATTTCTTGCACAGATGAATAGGCTAATCGTTTTTTACTATCATTAAACGTATTTCTCCAACTTTGTGTTATTTGTACATGTCTGTGGAAGGCAAAAACTCAAAATCACAAAACCAGCATTTTTATGGTTTTGGGGACATATACATTTTAGTATTCATCAGTTTTAAGAATTTTAAGTATTGGAATCGTCTTTCACAACCATAAACTAAAGCTCCACCAAAGGATTTTTGTTCATTTTGCCTAGAAGCTACAAACCAAAAAGTGGGTTTTCACAACTTCACGTGTCTGACCTACACATGCCTGTACATTTTTTCCTG
The DNA here is from genome assembly GCA_019918135.1 of Paulinella micropora. Lineage (NCBI taxonomy): Eukaryota > Cercozoa > Imbricatea > Euglyphida > Paulinellidae > Paulinella > Paulinella micropora. The sequence continues at coordinate 29,699 of WBZZ01001231.1, forward strand.
GACCTTTCTCAGTTTTCTCCTTCAGTTTTTTTAGTGTAATCATGTCTCCCTGACATATACTTACGATAGATACAAAAATATTGAAAAAGGGATGTGTCTGCTTCATTCCTGGAGGCAGGTAAGTCCAAGATGTCGGAATGTCAAAAAAGTTTTGACCAGTTTTCTTCTAGGTTTCATGTATTTTTTAGCTCCCCTTCCCCCAGAATTCAAGCTATAGTGTATTTGAACCCCCCCCCCCCCCCCCCCCCCCCCCCCCCCCCCCCCCCCCAACTCGTTTATGAGCTATAGGAGCAGTAATTCCTTTCATAATAAATTTTTGTTTGCTTTTTTATTTGCCCTTGAGGGACTGTTTTCCAGCCGACACTGTGTTTCTCAGAGATATTGAAAATTTTCCGAAATTCGATTAAATTATTTGTTAAGACGTATTGTACAACGTTTCATAGTTCAAAATCTAATAAAATAACAACCAAAGACAGATTCTTTAATCATAATCGTGGTTGCAAACCATTTTTTTACCACATTGAATCAGCAAAAAAATGACGGCCCGACCTGTCTTTTTCCGAATTTTTTTCCACACGTAATGGTGCTTTTTTACACAACTTCAATTACAGATTTCTCAAAAACTATTAAAAATAAGGATATGCTCACCATATAGTGAAATATTTCAAGAAATATATGAGGAATCCTATGCGCAAATAATCAATTCAAAAAAGTCAAACCCCTCACTAAGGAACTTTCCCTTATGTTGAATTTACATATGCTGGCATCATAATCGCCTGCTTGCATCCACTCGTCAGTCAAGGACTTCACGTATTCGGGCGATCGCAGCGCAGCCACGTCTTTGCGATCTCGTTTGAACGACATAAGATCAGGAATCCCCCAAAACTTCTTCTCTTCCTCCTCCTGGTAAAAGCAAACTGATAGCATCGGATACTCGTCAGTTGGTGAAATGTGTTGGATACGCAAGCTTGCTATCTTCCAGCCCGAGGATTTGTGTGTGTTTTTTTTTTTTTTTTTTTTTTTTTTTTTTTTTTTTTTTTTTCTGAAATGCACATCGACTTCCTGAGTGAGGAAGAAATCTTCTTCTCCTCCTCACCCCTACCCATCTCCTCCTCCTCCTTCCCGTCCCCACCTTCTCCTTCTGTCCCCTCCCCACCTCCTCCCCCTTCCTCACCTCCTCCTCCTCCTCCCATTTGGAAATCCCACTGAGTCTCATCCTCCTCCTCCTCCCCCCTCCCCACCTTCTCCTCCTCCCCCCTCCCCACTTCCTCGCCCTTCCCCCTCCCCACTTCCTCGCCCTTCCCCCTACCTCCTCCTCCTCCTCCTCACCTCCTTCTCCTCCTCCTCCTCCTCCCATTTGGAAATCCCACTCCTCCTCCTCCTCCTCCCCCTCCCCACCTTCTCCTCCTCCCCCTCCCCACCTCCTCGCCCTTCCCCCTCCCCACCTCCTCCTCCTCCTCGTCCTCCTCGTCGTCGCTGGTCTCGGTGCTGCTCGCACTGTTGCTCCTGTGTAATGCTAGGCCACAATTGGGTAAGAGGGCTGAACTCTTGGTCAGCTTGCAGGGCTACCTTTCTGTGCTTGGCTGCTTGTGCTTGGGCACTGTGGGCGGTGCTGTCGCGCCCCCCTGAGAATGGGACGCCTGCGAACTCTCCTGCGCCCACTCTTGCTACCGCCTCACTTTTGGTCGGCGGTCTGCTCGGGCTTGCAAGGGGATCGTCTGTGCCAGGCTTCGGTCCAACAACTTCAGGAGTGTCCTCCTCATAGGAATGTGAATGTCGTTAATAAATTCTTCATCCAGATCAGCCATGTTATCCCTGTTCATACAAACCAAACATACATACATACATACATACATACATCAGATTAGATCACATTACATCAGTGACACATCACATTACATTACATTACATTTTACGACTATATATATATCTATATATATATTATATATGTATATATAGGTGTGTGTGTATGTATGTATGTATGTATGCACATATGTATGTATGTATGTATGTATGTATGTATGTACGTATGTATGTATGTATTATTGTATGTATGTATGAATGTTTGTTTGTATGTATGTATGTACATATGTATGTACATATGTATGTACATATGTATGTACATATGTATGTACATATGTATGTACATATGTATGTACATATGTATGTATGTATGTATCTATGTGTGTATGTATGTATGTATCTATGTATCTATGTATGTATGACATATGTATGTATGACATATGTATGACATATGTATGTGTGTATATATGTACATGTATGTATGTATGTATGTATGTATGTGTGTATGTATGTATGTGTGTATGTATGTATGTGTGTATGTATGTATGCATGTATGTATGTATGTATGTATGTATGTATGTATGTATGTATGCATGTACGTATGTACGAATGTACGTATGTATGTATGTATGTATGTATTTATGTATGTATGGAGGCTGAGTTTGAGCAAGCTGGTCCTTCAAACGTGTGGGAACGAAATGCAAAACTTTATTTGACTAGCAAGTCAACTGGCGTGAAACAATACAAGTGTGAGCAAGATGGGCGTGTTGAATGCACCAGGGAACTGGCTCTCGCTGCCAATGTAGAAGGTGGCGGTATCGATTGGGGCATGCCTAACCGTGTGACGAGGCAGTGGTAACTAGTACTGAGCCAGAGCTGGACGATATCAACGATGACACTCTTTACCATCCTCGAAGCTACAGCACCTTTCATTTTAACATTCTGAAAGATACATCGATCCAGAAGCGGCCTCCTGAATGTCTATGTGGTATGTGTGGTGACCTGGATTCAATCAAAGACAAAGTCAGGGACCTTGAGAATGAACTTAGCGAGGAAAACGACGAGCCAAGCACTGGGCCAGGTGAGCCATTGGAACTATGGAAATGGGGAGAGCATAAGAACCGCCAGAACGCTTTGAAGACCTTGAAAGCGTTGAAGGTGAAGCTTCGATCACGTGAGCAGCATGTTCAATGGAATGATTCGCAGCGACCGGAATCAAAGAGGCGAGAGCAGCACCTTGCATCCCACGAAGTGATGGTGACGCTAGACTTTGGCGGGATTTATGACAGTGACGGCGAGCAAGTATCTATCTTTGGTGCGACACTAACTACTCGCCCTCGCATCGATGAGCAAGTACTACTTCACCAGTATGTCTGGATAATCTACACAAAGCCTGACCGCCCTGCTAGTGAGACCAACAAGAACTCTAACACAATACGAATGTGTTTGCGCGAGATTGTAGATCCTGCCAAAGCAGTGCGTGATAGTGACGCAGGAACAAGCCTGCTGCAGCAGCTATGCCCACTCGTTACGCATCTTATTTTTCGAGGTGACACTGGAAATGGCTTCCGTGGGCTACCACTTTGTTGGTATTATAGCACATTCTTCAGATACTTCAGACTGACGGTGGAGGTTATTCCATACTGTCCTCGCCATGCTTACGGCCTCACCGATAGCGCGCTTGCACGTATCAATACCTTCTTTAACAGGCTGAAACGTGTATCATTCTTGATTGGTCCCCGCGCTTTTTTTGAAGCATTGCACCAAGCGACCAACCCAAACATGGTCACCCCGCGACGGCTACTCAAGCGAACGACCGTTCTGTTTCGGGAGTTCATGCCGTCCCAATACATCCAGGTTCCGCCCAAGATGCCCGACACGATCAAGTTGGGGAATGAGAGGCTTGGTGTGATGAAAATCGGATATTTCGATTTCAGCGTGCAAGGAGAGAACGGTCAGATTTCACATCCTGTAGGCATTATGAGGGTGCGTCAGTTTGCTAATGTTGCAAAACATCCTGATGAGCAAAATCCCGCGATGGTGTGGGATATGCGCCCAGGCATGGCAGGAAATAATTGTCAATCCTGCAGCAACAGAGCGGGGCGGCCCATCCCCCTTGCAGTTTACGATTGCAAGATTTCCAGCTGCTGTCAGGATCGACAGCTGCCGCAAGATGACTATGCAGGCGCAGGTACTTAATAATTTAAGTTGCTCTATCCCATTTGCCAGCATAATACTATGAGATTAATCGTAATAGATCATATTATGTTATGTTCCTTTTTAAGAGTTGAACTTGGTTGTTCTTTGATTTATTTGGATTTGTTTGATTTGAATTTCATTTAGTTTTCTTGTTTGATGTGGTGCTTTGTTATGAAAGCTGTGCCAGTGGCACCTAGGCCTCGACGTGGTCGTGGAGGACAGCAGCGTGCAGGTGACTATGAATGCAGCGGTTTAATATCTATGTTGCATGTATAGTTAGATACTTTACCTTGATTTACTTCTCCCTTCAAGTGCGTTTAGTATTAGTGTTTATGTGATACATGCTTTTCTAATTTGGACAGATGGACAACCTCGACGTGGTCGCGGCGGGCAGCAGCATGCAGGTAATATGCCACCTGAGGCGCGCTCTAATAGATGTCGCATGCATCATTTTTGTGTCCATGTATAGCATTCAGAGTGTGTGTTATATATTACTCTTCTGTAACAGGTCAACCACCCGTGCCTGGACGTGGTCGCGGCGGGCAGCGGCGGGCAGGTCGTGGCGTGCAGCGAGGCGGGCAGCGCTCCCGCCGAGTGTCTTCAAGCGAAGAGGAGGAGGACCAGGATGATGAGGAGGAGGATGAGGAGGAGGATGAGGAGGAGGATGAGGAGGAGGGAGGAGGATGAGGAGGAGGATGAGGAGGAGGATGAGGAGGAGGATGAGGAGGAGGATGAGGAGGAGGATGAGGAGGAGGATGAGGAGGAGGATGAGGAGGAGGATGAGGAGGAGGAGGAGGAGGAGGAGGAGGAGGAGGAGGAGGAGGAGGATGAGGAGGAGGATGAGGAGGAGGATGAGGAGGAGGATGAGGAGGAGGAGGATGAGGAGGTGGATGAGGAGGAGGATGAGGAGGAGGATGAGGAGGAGGAGGAGAAAGGAGAAGTGCAACGCGAAGGAGTTGCTGGTGACAGTCGCGATGGCCAGCACCCGCACAGTCCTGTGCAGCATGCGCAGCAGATGGAAAATGATAAGAAAGAAGAGAAAGGTGTTGGAAATAATAGTCATAACCGAGATCCATGTGTGGCTGCTACTCATGATCAAAATGCAACTGTGCACGCTCTGGATGCGAGTCAGCAGCAGCTACAAGAACACACTGTAATCGATGAGCAGAGTCGGAACGTGGTCGACGAGCAGCCTCGGAACGTGGTCGACTGCGAGCTTGGTGCAGGTGAGGAGCTTCCTGGTGTAGATACGTTCATCGTGTTTGAGTGGGTAGATTACGACGGTGACAGAAAGAAGAGA
>WBZZ01001231.1:90000-105000 GCA_019918135.1 Paulinella micropora
CTAAGTAAGTACCAAATATGGCACATGGCATTAATATGAACAATGGCAGTTTGCTTTGGCGGACTTCACCACATCGTATTCTACGATTAATATTAATACAAGTATTCAAAAGGTCAATAAGGCTTAGACCTACATATGCCTGTGGCCATCAGCACTGCCAGTGCAGACGCGTCCACGTTTGTGCGCCAATTTATACAATGAATTTATCACATGTTAGTCTGTAGAAAAAGTCTCTGGCATATTCAACATCATAGTATATGTATATATAATATTAATATTTATATATAATACTACTGATTAGAATATTATATGCTAGTACTGAATTCAATTTATTAAAACAGTGCTTCAAACTCAGCGGCGTAAAGTACCTTCTAAAACGGAGGCTGCGCCGGGGAAAAGTCAGGGCAGGCCGCATTGTTGAAAGTTCACCGTCCGTATGGGGGGGGGGGTTAATGAGTATTCGTAAACCAATAAGGACTGTTGTCAGGCCTCATTTGCGTCCACGTGTTGGCTCCGAACAAGTACCGTATCACAAGTAACTTGCAATCAGTACGACGCTTAACCCCCAACTGAGTGGGAACCGAATCTAAGGACCGGAACCTTCAAAAGGGGAAAGACATGTGGTCGAGCGCGACTGGCCGAACACGTGTGGGCAGCCTTCTGTATGAAAGGGTAGTTTCAAGACAGTCGGAGGGGTGAGGTTCTCCAGATATATTGATTTAGTGTTTCGTTCAAGTTGGATTCAGGTTGATCAAAGCCGTTCCGAGACATATTCTTTGGATACTCAATTGATGATCTTTCGCAAGGGGTCATGATGGGCGTTGGGTTTTTCTGGTTCTATTAGATACTCGTTGATCATGTTCATACTCCTGGTGCAATAGTTGGCTATGCGTATGAGTTTCCGAAATCTTGATTTCGCGGTGGGGTCGTCGACTATGTGCAGGTTTCCGCCTGTTGTCACCTGCGATTTGCTGAACGGTTGCTAGGTTTCAAATCATCAGGCGTGTTTGGTGATCATTCTGGTCCTCTGGCAAATAGGGGGTTCTGGTTGGTACGATCAATCTAAGCACGTAAGATGATTGGTTGGTGGTGGGTTGGCGGGTGGCCCGCGGCACTAGATGCAGAGTTGCTGGCTTGGGCTTGTGGATGCACTGGATTGTGTGTGCGTGATTGGAGTGAGAGTTTGTTGGCCTGGGGTCACAGATTGGGTGTTCGAGGGGGAGGTCGGCTTCGGACATGCGTGCATCAGCTTCCAGACAGTTAAGATGTGATTATGGCAGAGTTCAGTGAGGTCTCGATACACTGCAGTTGCCTGTGCTTTCCAGAAGTGGTCTTGGACTGCTTTATAAATTATATCCCGCGGCAGGAATATACCTTCGTGCTCCTATGGCTATCATTAGCAGGTTGGGCACACATAGGCAGGTGGATCCCAGTCGGAGGTCCTGTATTTTTTCCTGATATGCGTGGTATCGGTGCTCGTATATGGCTCGAGAGTTGCATGCGAGGGCAGCGTTGGCTGTCCACGGTTGTAAGGGCCATTCTATAAGTGGGTCTTCCCCCCTGTGGGAGGTGGGGTCTTTTGGGTTGTAAGGGGGGTCAATCCGCTTGCCTTTTTTGTTCCAAAGCCGCCGGATACACTCTCCTGATGCATTTACGTACTTAGATTGGTCTATTCTAACTAGCCATTCGTCTGCTCGAGTCGTGGCTTCGACAAGGTAGATATTTGGGGATGTAAAGTGGGGTGTTAAGAGGAGATCTGGTTTCCAGGGTTGGCGTTCCGTTTGCAGTTCGCTGGTGAGGGCCGCTGCTGGGTGTACGCGGTTTTGCCGGCATATTTCGCCCTGTTCCCCAAGGCGCGTCCATGCGAGGTCGATGTCGATGCTGGTTGATATTGGGACATGTTTGCCTTCTCCGGCAATAACCACCATGTGATTGGGCTGCTGGGCTTCGTCTAGGTCGGGGGCCCGTCCAAGGTGTTGCTTTAAGCCTTGTCTGGAGGCCGCGTGTCGGTGGTTGATGGCTTGTAAGTACTCCGGTGGGTGGAGTTTGCTCATAAGAGGTCATGTAGTGGTCAATGGTGCCAATTTTGTCGCAGAATTGGCACTTAGCATCGTCTTTGTTTCGTGTTCGGACGCTTCGCATGGCAGGGGTCTCCACGGCGGATAATTGGGTTAGTAGGATGATTCGTATTTCCCAGTCGGCTCTGGTGGTTTGCGGGTTGGCACTTAGCATCGTCTTTGTTTCGTGTTCGGACGCTTCGCATGGCAGGGGTCTCCACGGCGGATAATTGGGTTAGTAGGATGATTCGTATTTCCCAGTCGGCTCTGGTGGTTTGCGGGCTAAGGTATTGGTGGGAGATGCGTTGCGTTTCTCCCCTCATTTCCGATGCTGAGCCCCATTTGAGGGCAAATCGTGGAGCTGGGGTGAGTTTGCTTAAGTTAGTGGATAGTCGATGCCGGAGACACCAGTAGTTCCGGTCTCTGATGGCGGCTTTTGCCTTTAGGATGGCTTGTCGGCTGTTGTCCGCTAGTGTGATTTTCCCCGTAAATCGATGTTGAACTGTGATCACGTATGGGGAGTGGATCGCAGCATTTCTTGGTATGATGTCTTGGGGAGGGAGTTCCCGTCTGAGTTGGATGCCGATCCCAAGGGCACGGAGTGTACACATCCACTCAATCCCTAGGTGGCCGGAGAATCTGGACTTGGCTAAAAGGTGTTCATGGGAATGCCAGTCAAGGAACGGTTGGTTTCGAAGGGGGGGTGGTCTGGGCTGGTCGGCTTTTCTGTCCTTCCACGGGGAGTGAAGAGGCTGGTTCGTCTGGATGGACTGTAGATAATAAGCGTCCCCAATGGGTGGGTCTTCTCGATGACTGTTGTCGTCTGGGCGCCACCCATAGGTAGGTGGTAGTCTAGCCGAGCCTTGATGCAGGTAGGCGGGGGGGGGAGCCCGAGGTCGGCAAGCTGTTGGAGGATTTGTTGGCTCTGGGGGTCAGGGGTGGGGTGATGTTTTTGCTCGCGGTTGGGGGTTATGGTGTCCGGGGGTGCTTGGGGTTGTGTGGGTAAGGCGGGTCTGGGATCGCTCCCTTCTGGATTCCAATTTGCGTGTGGGAGGAAGTCGTCTCGGAGAAGGCGTAGATGAGAGTGTACTGCTATCTGTGTTGATTTGTCGTGTGAGGATAACGCCCATAAAAATACTGTTGCCATGCGTAAGTTGGCTCTATCCTTGAATCGGGGGAGTCCGAAGCCTCCACATTTTCCTCGTGGTGCATAGAGGTACGCCGCCGGGACATCTGTCGCCCGTAGTTTGAGTGTGCGTCGGAAGCAGTCTCGGAGGAAGAGGTCTAAGCTGTCGGCATCGGATTCTTTTAGTGTCCAGCCTAGGGGGAAGTCTAGAGTGCCTGGTACTAGGTCTCGAAGTGCTTCTCGTCGTCTTGCGTTGGAGATGTTGAGGTTCAGGGCTACCTGAGTAGCCAGTAGAAGGGTGTTCATAGCTTCATTAATTTGTAGTTTATAGTCGTCGAGTCCAGATGTGTATAAGCCAAGTGATCGGAACTTCTCATATTTGGTTAGGCTGGGGATGGCGGTGCCATCTAGCCCCTTAAGTTCAACATCGAAATCCTGGGTGTGGCCGTTCGGGTAGACGGTGATGCCCAAGGTGAAGCTTTTGGTGGTACACGCGGCGAACCAGGAGGCATCGAGTTGGAGTAGGGTTCGTTGGAACCCCGCTTGGGCTTGTTATATATATATAGTGATTTGGGGCCTGGGCCTCCGTATGCATGCCATTCGTCATCGGCGAAGATGTGCTTCGGGGGAATGGTCACGTCCTTCCGGGTCAAGGTACGCCCCTGCATTCCAGGCCATGAGTTATTGCCTGTTGTGGCCATAGAACTGGTATCCACTTTGGGATTCGGTGGGGAGCGCGGTTGAAGTTTGGCGTTGACGGTATTCGTAGACGATGCCAAACAGGGTGGGCTGATCGGGCTTCCTTGGGCCGTCCCCCGCTCTCGGAAGACCGTTGTGGACTCTTGGATGGTGGTTCCCTTTGTCCCCGTGTGAATTAGGCCCCTTGGTAGAGATGTGTGATAAACCGGTAGAGTTCGGGAATGCATCCGGGGGGGCTACCGTGGTCGCCAGTGCTTTTTGGAGGATTGGGAGTTCTACGGAGTCGAAGGCTTTTTCTACGTCGACCGCTGTAAGGATGAGTGTGTGGCATTGGTTGGTCACCCGCGCCGCGTTCCGGACATCATAGAGGATAAGGCGTAGGGTGAGGTTGGATTCGTCAGCGCCGGAGATTCGGGGGCAGTTTGCTTTGGCAGTTTTGCTCATGGTTCCCACTTCCAACATCAGGGTTTGAAGTCGAAGAACTACCATTTTGGCATATAGGTTCATGATGGCTTGGGACACCATGATCGGACGCCATTCGCCGGGGTTTGCCCCCGTGCCTGTTCCTTTCCACAACTGGACTAGTTGGGTAGGTTTCCATTCCTGTGGGATGACTCCTTCTCGCCAGCATGTGTTAATGTACATTAAGATATACGATTGTCCTTCTTGGGAGAGCAGGTGCAGTGCCGCTGGGGGAACCTGATCCAAGCCGGACGACGGGCCCTTTTTGGCAATGAGGGCTGTTTTGAGTTCATCCAGAGTGAGGTCTCGCCTCGCTTCTCGGAAGGCTTGGTGTTTGTCTGGGTAAGAGATTAGTTGGGGAGGCAACTTGGTGAAGTGTTTGGTGTATCCACATGGGAAGAGTAGTCGGTATCGTGGTATCTGTGGACGGAGGGTCCCCGTTTGCGCTGGGGGATAGGCTTGCCTCCAGTCATCCAGGAGTTGGTGTACGGGCAGGAGGGCGGCTTCTTTGGCGAGGCGGTCACATACTTCGTTGAGGCAATGGCGCCATTCGAAGCTGTTTTCGACATGTGAATCATTGGGACCCAATGCAACTGTAGGTGTCCATAGGTGAGTTTACATCTGGCAATAGCCTCCCATAGGATGGGGTATGGGTGTTGCGGGAATAACTGTTGGTATTCGCCTTCTAGTTGGCAGTCAGCGAGGCCTTTGTAGTCGGTAAATCCGTGGGTTTGTTGTGGGTGCCATTGGCGTGTGCAGATGTAGTGGAGGACTATAGCAGCTGCTCCGACTTCTTGGTGCGTACTGGTGGTGGGGTATCAATGGGAGCCGAAGATCGCAATGAGATGTTCACGGAACATGAGGATGGCACCGAACCTCCCGCGTGTCCCAGCTTCGGGAAGCTAGAGCCATCAATATAGAAGATGGCTGTGGTCTCTGGGTCAGCGGCATCAGTGAGGTTGTTCTGGGGACTTGCGGTGTCGATGTCCGTCCGCAATTTGGGGCGAAGGGAGTCTAGGCGATATTTGCGCTGCAGGGTTAGGGGGAGGTGGTGTAGGAGGAGGGCCACGGCTCCGGTGTCTAGGGGTTGGATGATTCCATTGGGATCCGTTGGATGGGTCTGCCATTGTTGGATACATGGGTGAGGGGTGGGGTTAGAGTCATCGCCGCCTAATCCGTGGAGGAGACGGACAATGCATGAGGGGTCAGGCGCGGTGTAAAGATTCTCGAGTGTAACGGAAAGCCTCGGGCGAGGAGTATCGGGTGTGCCGTGGACTGCCCAGTGTAGTCGGGTGTAGTAATCGTTGGTGCGCTGGTAGTCAGACCGTCCCGGTTCTGTGGCCCACTGGGAGGTGTACTGCATGAGGTTGTCACTCCAAGGTTGGGGTTGTTGGCTCAGCTCCTGGGTCCACTTGGTGAATAATCGTTGTCCCCAGTCGCTTTGGAGTTGATCCTCACTGAATTCCGGTAAATGTGCAGGCATAGGCAAATCGGAGTGATCTTCTTGGAAGGTGGGGGATAGGGGGGTGTCGTAGGTGGAGCGATCTCCTAAGAAGATATCCGGACGGTTATGCTGTTGCGTGGCCGGGGGGTGAATGTAGGCGTAATCATCCCCTAGGGCGGAGATTGCCAAGCCTGGGCGGCATCAGCGGTGGGGATCCTTGCGCGAAACAGGTTGGCGTAATACTCGGTGATGGCTGCTTGGGTGGACTTCTGTGTTGGTCGTCGTTGTCGTGCTCTGCTGTATACCGCTGTGCGATTGGTGTCCCATAGGTGGTTGAGGGTTTTATTGGGGGGCATGGCTCCCAGGGTGGCGTCGGTCGTTTCTTTCAACGCATACTTATTAAGGCGATCGCGTGCCCAGCCGATGGTGTTGAGGGCGAGGGCACAGAAGTAGGTGAAGTTTTCGGGAGGGGGTTGTAACATAGTGGGGTCGGTATGGTAGCTCCGTAGTGTGTCTACGGCCCTTGTCCTCGAGGTGTTGCCTAGAATATGTACAATGCGCCGCCATCGACGCCCGGTTTTCGCGACGTCTGGGGGCAGTTGGCCTGTCGATAGTAGTTTGTGGAGCTCGGTTAAGGTTTGCTGGTTTGTTAACCGAGAGGAGCTGGTGTGGGGTTTCCTGTTATTTCGGTGCGTCGTCGGAACTGTTGCTGGAGTAGTCGGGGTGTCGGAGGGTGTGATGCCTGGTGTGGTGGTAAGGCTGAGCGTCCTGGCTGCAGCTACAGCATTCGCCAGGAGTTCTTGGGGCCCTTGTAATGTTGATATGCTGGTTTGGACGCTTTCGTTGAAGAGTGATCGTTGTTGGGCTGACCATTTTTGCGGTTTGTCATGTTGATAGGTCTGGGCTGGTGCTTCTGGCAAGGGGCCGAGGCCGGGCGGGGCGCCGTGGATGCTGGCCTGCTGCGTCGTCGTTTGCGTCATCGTCGTCGCAGAGGGGAGTTAGATTTTATCAAGGGGGGTGGGGATGGGGGATTCTCGGGGATACTTGGTCGGTATTTTTCCTCCATGCGTACATGAATATTGTGGAGGCGCTGTGTGACCCACTTTGCCAAAGTGGTGTCGCCTTGCCGGCATAGGGATTTCGGCCGAGTTTCGCTATTGTTCTGTTCAAGCTGTTGGAAGATAGCTTGGGGGGAAGTGGATGGCTTGACAGCGGTAGGTGGGACTTTCTTGAGTTCCTCCCCGTAAGCTGCCTCCTCCTGAATATTTCCGGCGACGTCTACCCATTTGATTGGTGTGACAGTGAGGTCCGGAGACTCCGGGTACCGGGCGTGCAGCCCTTCGGGTTTGTTTGTAGTAGATAACTCTAGGAGACCGTCTCGGGCTCCAACGTCGAGGTAGAAGAAAGGTCGACGGGGGAAGGAGTCTCGCGTCGTCATGAGGGACTTGATAGTATTGTGGCGGATGGGCAGCAGGACCCGCTGTGGCATTCGCTCGGGTGGGTCACGGCAGTAGCTTCGATATGGGTGGTAACGTGGATCATGCCGGAGGAGGATGTTGCTCTCCACGGTGATACAGTTGGCGATAATCGTGTGGACTTGTCGTTTCTGGATGGTAACGGTCACACCTTGGCGCTTCACGGTGTACCAGCAGGGGACAAGGCATAGCCGTCCTTGGAATACAAGGTCGGTGGGAGTTCGTTCGGTTGGGGCAAGGGTTGGGATAACCAGCTTGGTACCCATGGCAGGGGTGAGGAGTAACATTTCCAGCACCCAGCGAGAGGGGCAAATGGCGGGTTGGTCGGGGTCGCTTGGGCTTTTGGGGTTTGCACGTATAGGGATCGCGATGGGGAGGGACGGATTTGGGATGACTCGGGTTCCCTTTGGAGTGTGCTGTATATTGGCTGCGATGCACGCCAGTCCCAGGGTGCGTTGGATTCCCGTTAATGCCGGGTGGATGTGTTGCGCGGTGCGCGGTTGTTGTATCCACCAGGGTGGTACGGCTGGAAGGGCTGGGACTAGGGCTTTGTAACGGCGGAAAACCTTGGACGAGGGTGGGATGTGTCCCTCGGGGTCGCCGGCGTGCTGGGGCGCAGCAGGAGCTTTCCTCTGTATGTTGGTTTCTGCTAGTAATGCTTGGCTGAGGAGAGAGAAAGCGTGACTGTCTCGTGCGGGGTTGCTGATCGGTTCGGGGGTAGTTGGGGTCGTCTTGGCAAGGCGCTTCAGTTTCTTGATGCGGAGTGCCAGTCGTCGATGCCAGTTGATATGACGGGGGTCCCGATTGAGCTTGTGCGTCACACAGGTCAGAGCTCTCTTGGTGGTGGGTTGTGGTGGAGCACGCTTCGGTCAGATGGGGGGCCGGGTGGGGCGCGGGTTGGGCTGCAGGGTTGGTGGCAGGAAGGGGGGGCGTAGTGCGGTTGTATATCACTAGCATGGCTCGGGTGCCCAGGAGGGTACATCCGTGATTAGCCGCAGCTGGGACATTTCGGGGTGGTGGGGTGACGACTCCATGATTGGAGAAGCGAAGTGATGTGCCCAGGGAGCGGCTGGTGTTGTGGCCAGGGGTATGGAACCGCAGATCTAAGACAGGCGATTGATCTTCCGCTGTGGATTCGCGACCACACGCCGTACATTGGTCGACGGAAGTGGTGTGGCACAGCCACTTGGCGATAACGTGATTGTCATTCTCATCTTTGATGGCTCGTAGCAGGTGGAAGATGCCCTGGATAGAATATCGTGGTGGAGCGACGGCTCTAGGCTGCAGTCGGGAATGAATGAGGTGGAGGGCGGATGCGCGGTGGAACCACGGGACCGTAATGGGGTTAAGGGGGGGTGTCGTGCTGAGGTCAGCCAGAATGGATCCGATGGTCTGGAGCATGCCTGTTTTGTCCTTGGTGTTGGCAGGGGAGGGCTGCCTGCGGGCCCAGGCTGCGATGCATTCGGGTAATGCCAGGGTTGTAGCTAAAGCTTGGAGGGTAGCAATAAGGTGGCACATATTTCCCGGGTTATGGATACCTCGTCGGCCTGCCATTACAGTAACGGGCTCTACGGCTTTCTGCAGGGTTGGGTTGGCGTCGTCGGGGGCCCGTTTTCCCCCCACTGGGTGGTCGATGCTGGAGATGAATACGCGCCGTGGGGTGGGGACTTGGGTCGAGCTGGTCTCTCGTCTTCGTTTGGGAGGGGGGTCCTGGTTTGGTGGTCTGGGCGTATGACGTTTGTGTCCTTATTCACTACCCGTGTTGTATGGGGGAGGTGGTGGTATCGAAAGGGTTGGTCGGGAGGTGAAGATTGGCTGGGACATGGGTCGTCGCCTGGCCGGAGGACTTCGTGGTCGAGGCACCAGGGGGGAGTGGGTCCGAGGAGGGGGGGGACGCAGGCTGGAACTGGAGATGCTCAGGCCGTCGCGGAATTTGATATTTGCCCCACTTCCTGACATTTCAAAGCTTCTTCGTTGTCCTGACTGGAGTTGGTTTTGTGTTGGCAGGGCTAGCCCGTGGTCTGAATCGGAGCTTGAACCTTCAGAATCACTGGGTGGGGGAAAGGTCCAAATCTCATTCGTACCAAACCTCAGTTTCTTCCTCAGTGCTGGGCGAGCTTTGCGGGTGGCAGTGGGTAGGTTCAGGGCATGTGCTATGATGGGCGACCGGGTCTTTGTCTTGCCTGATGCAGGGGAGTCTGGGCCCGGTGGAGAATTGCACATTCGCGGTGGGGGGGTTGGCATGCTGGACGGTGACTGGGGACGCCTTGACGCCGCGTTCTGATTGGGGGGGGCTCTGGCGAGTGGATTATCTTCCTTCGAACCAGTAGGCACTGGTGGGGCGGGCATAGGGGGGCCGGGACGTTGGTTGTCGGGAGTGGGGGTGGTGTGGGGCGCCGGGGTAGATGTCGGTAGGTCCTTGGTGGCGCGGTTTCGGTTGTATCGTCGGCGCTTCTTCTGACGGTTGGTAAGCGAGGGGGCTGTCAATACGGATGTTTCCCGGGCGCCTTGTCCAGACGGCGGTGGGGAGTCGCCCGGGGAGGAACATTTGTAGTCATGAGCTTGGGTAGCAGATTCTGGTTGAGGGATAGCCATACTCGCTTTGCAGCGGTCTGGATCGTGGGAGGGGCGGGCATCTGGGAAAAGAGGGCCGAGAGGGGGGGTATAGTGAATGCCAGCACGGTCTCCCAATCCTTACCGTCCGCCCAGGGGTCATGCGTTATTATTGGGACCCACCATCCCCCTAACTCTGCCGGCCCCGACTACGCAAGCATCATCGATGCCTAATCACGCACTACCCCCGGGCCTTTCTGCAACTTCCCCCTCCGCCTTGCCCCATACTACTGTCCACCCCACCCCCGACACTCAACCACGGGCCTGCAAGGATACTATAACACCTGGATCCGGGCCGACCCTTCAGAAGTCGCCACCACCACATAGGCGTGCTGAACCTCCTACCCCCCCTGATCCCGTTAGGATCCAGGATTTCCCAGCCCATGTGGCCCTTAGCCTACTGAATTTGCTCCAAAACTTTACGCCCACCCAACTCTTGGATCCCTGCGTCATGCTCACCCACTTCCAAATCCATTTTCCAGGGCGTTGGAAGAGGCGTTTGTGGGGAACCGATTTGGCCGTCTTTGGAGAAGAGCTGGTGGAAACCCGGGGGAAGCAATGAAGTCAAGCAGGTACTGACGGGGTTGGGAGGTGTGCTGATCCTCCCACTGTAGGACCTCCACCTCGGCATATCCTTGAAGCCGGGGTCGCGGAATGATCAGGAGGGGATAATCCCACAGTGCTGTTACCCAATCTTTGAGGATGAAATCGAGGACAGCGTAGGTGGTGTGGTCCATGGGGGCTGACGATCGCATCACTTGCAGTAGAGGTGCATCCTTAGTCGTTGGTGTGGAATTGGTTGGGACATTGCCTCTGGGGATGCCTGTCGTGACTCTGGGTAGGGAAGTGGACAGCAGGATAAGACACCAGCGTATGTTGGGTGGGCTAGAGGTCTGCTGAGTGGGGATGCCCAGGGGGGTAAGTACATGTTCGTAACGGGCCGATTGGTCGTGGTAAAGCGTCAGTGATGCAAGCAGTCGGGCCGGTTGGTAGGAGGAGAGGATGGGGTCGGTAATGAGGCAGTGTTTCGTTTTGCCGACGGTGGAATTTTGCGCGATGAAGGCGCTGAGCTCCACCAGGGAAGGGGGAAGAGAGTTCCAACGGTGTGGGACACTCGGCGGGGTTCGTCGTCGGGAGTTGGTGCCCCTCGGCGGGCGTCGGGGGGGGGGGGGGGGGGGGGGGCAGTGTGGTAGAGTGATTGGGAGGGTAATAAGGTGCCTGGGGCAGGGAGGAACGGCTTAGTTTCCGTTTACTCCCGACTGTGTGATGCCCGGGTCCAGGAGCTTCCTTCGTGGATCTGCGGGGCAGGGTCTTAGCCCGGGCCCTGGAGACTGGAGGGATCGTGGTGGTACTCTTGGCGTTTCGTGGTTTATGTTGGGTGTCGGATGCGGGGGCTGTGCCAGCAGAGGTCGATTACGACGTGTCCCGACTGGGCATTCGAAGCGAGGGGGCGGCCTTTGGGTTTCGTCGGGTTGGTAGTGTGGGAGGAGGAGGGGCAGGCTCCGGCCGGGCTACCAGCCTCGTAGGAGTAGCTCGGATCGAAGGTTTCGCCGGTTTCGTAGGTTGGGGTGCATGCTCCTTGGATGTTCTGGTCTCCAGAGGCAAGACGGGCTGGGCGGTCCGGAGCGGATCCGCTGATTGGCTTCGTGTGCACTAGTCCGACGGGGGATCAGGCGATGCAGGCTGCGCTGGAGTGGGCAAGTAGGGCGGAGGGGCAGGGGCAGAGGAGGTGGTCAGAGGGAGAGGGGGGCCCTGCTTGGATTGCTCCGGGTCGTCTTGCGGCGGGGCCTTTGCTATGGTAAGGTTTCCTTCCGCTTTCAGTGGTTGGCTTGGGTCGGGTGGTTCCTGTTTCGCGTGTGCGTCCGACGTAAGTCGTTCGACGGGGTCAGGCACCGCGTCGTGGGGTGCGAGATGCGTGGGTAGGCCCTCAAGCTGAGTTGTAGGTGCCTTAGGGTGTTCCGACGTTGTAGGTCGAGTTGTACGCGCTTTACGGGCCCCGGGCGGCAGAGTCTGGGTCCTAGGCGTCTCCGGTTGGGCGGGAAGACTCCGGAGTCGCCCTGTCTCAGATGGTTGGGGCCTCAGCTCCTCGGTCGTGGAGTCATGGCCCCCTTGTGTGGTGTGGGTTTCCCAGGGGTTTCACGGTGGTCAGGCTTCGTGGGCTGGGTCACTGGTGTCCCTGGCGGTATGGATCGGTCCGCTACCTTCCCATGCCTAGGTGGGCGGGGCTGCGATGATAGCCGGCTGCTTGAGTTTCTCGCTCGCAGGCGGAGTGCCTTGGGATGCGGGCCCAGGATCCTCGGGTGTGGGTTGGTCCAGGTGGTCATCAGTCGGCGTAGGCGGGGCTGGTATGCCAGAGGAGGACGGAGTGGAGGGAGAGGGAGAGAGAGGGAGAGGTAGTTAGGGGGTCGTCTTGGGCGGGAAGCTGGGAGGGAGCTCTGGTATGCTGTCGGTGTCAGGGGAATCGCTCGGATCATCAGTGGCGTCGTCGTTGTCATCCCCCGCAGGTATCTTGGCGTCTTCTTCCGCCAGTAGTACTAGACGTCGTCTGATTAGTTTGGTATTTAGGCAAAGTTTCCCGTCGTCATCTCGCCAACACATGACGTCCTCGCCTATTAAATGGTTGTCCGTAAAGCGTGCCGGGGATCGTATAAATTGAATCGTCCATCCCACGACCTGGACGCCGCAGTTTCTTTTTCCCTGTTGGGTCGCAGCGTCATAGCTAGTGCGTAGAGGCAAACGGGGCGTTTGGATAAAGCGGACATCTTTCAAAAATTGGACGATCGTGTTAATGGCAGTGGAAAGACGACAGCTTGTTATCGCGGTGAAAACTGGGAGGGAGTCCAAGAAGTAGTAGGATGGCGCGTCACTGGGGCTTGGCCCGCGCGAGAAAATAACCAGGACCCAGTGGGCGTTCAGGATGTTTATTGGCACGAGGATATGCTGAAAGTCTGATAATTTGTAGGTCGGCCCCATCCATCTGTGGATCCACTTACGACTGGTGCCCAGCATCTTGTTATACCCATAATCGCCAAGGATCAGCCATAGTTTTGATACTGCTTCCATGGCTAATAATCCCAGGGCCCAGGTGAGGACGTCTCCAGTCAGCCACGTGTTATGGTACGGAGGTTCTCCGGCGGTATCCCGTGGATCGCGTTCCGCGGGAACTGCTTCATGAGACGGGGCCTCTGGTGAGGTAACTCCTGGGGAGGGCGGTAGCAGCTTGCTTCTCGTCGTATATCCGGAACCAGGACGTCAGGAGTGGTTGTGTAGAGGCGGGTACGGGATCAGGGTAACTAGTCGCCCCTGTCTGCCTATTCCCTCCTTCTCCACTATAGCCAGGTCCTCTCATACCTGAGGAAGGACTGGCCCCGCTCGTAACCGAGGACGGGGATTCGGTGGGAGAGATCGAGGAAAGGTTCGTCAGAGAGGGCCTTGTTATTCCCGTTCCATCGTGCCCTGTCCTTGGTGACCATGGGGCTGGCTGGGACGCCTGGGGAGGCGATTCGCAGTTGTTGTAGGAAGCTTCCTCAGGCGGTGCGGGCTGGCTTGTGTCTGGCGGGGGCATTGGATCGCCTAGTGGGTCTGTAGGTGGGTTGGCGGTGAGGTCTGTTTCCGGGTGCAGTACCCACGCGGTGCTGTATGTATCACTTCTAGTAGGAGGGCTCGCGTTGTACTCGTCAGCCGCTCTTTTGGTTAGGAAGGTGATGTCGTAACAAGGGGCTGGTGCGCCTTCCGGGGTCGCTGGGGCCTGGGCTGGGGTCCTCGTAGCTATGCGTGTAACTGTGCCAAGGGCTCGGGTGATCAGGTAGATGGTCTGGCGGTCGGGAGGGCTAGATGTTATAGGCGGAGGGCATCTGGGCGCGTTGGGGTCTGCTCGGGGGGAGTAGAAGGCAGTAGCCGGTACACGTCGGTGTTGGTCGGAGCTACGGCCCGGTCAGCATGTTGCCAGTCAGTTTGTGTTCCGCGAGGCGGACGATGTTCGGTGCGCTGTAAATGGTTTGGGGGTCGAGGACTAGGACAGTTCCTTCATTGCTGGAACTGTGTGGCGGCGCGTGGAAACGGCCGTAGTAGCCTGGACCCGGGTTTTGCAGGTTGTAGCGATAATATAAGCGTAGGCTACAGTTTTTCTGCTCCACAGTGCGGGATTCGGGTCCCCAGCTCGCTGCAGTCCTCCCGGTACCAAACAGCGCAATTTTTATGGCTGTTTGATTGAGGGTTAACACAGTGGGGGGGGGGGGGGGGGCATGTCTGGCAGCTGCAGAGGGTGTAGAATTGCTACTGATGCTCAGGTCCTCATAAATCGGGTTGTTGTGATCGTACATGATCACACAAAAGTCCGTTTGGAGCACATTTCTGAAATAATGGATCGCGCGGCTTCCACGTAGGCACAGGCGCTGTGTAGTCCGCGGACGGCCAGAAGACGATTTATGGAGAAGTCTGATTGGTTCCTCTGCGTGACGTCTTCCCCTCCCTGGAGTAAGGCAATGGTACGGGGGTGTCCGGTAGTCGTGAGGGAAGTGGGGCCGAGGCTAGAGATTTGGGCAGTATCCATGTGTCTGTGGAGGCGCGTGGTTGTAGGAAAGCCAGGATGCGGTTTGGTAAGTCCTCGTTGGTACCCAGGAAATACGCCAGTATCTCGCGTGTAAGTAAGTAACGACCTGTTAATGGTGACGCTGAGCCCTCTCATCACGAACAGTCCGTAGCTCTCCTGTGCGATCAATCATACATACATACATACATACATACATATACATATACATATATATATATATAATATATATATATACTAGTATATACATATATCATGATGTATGTATGTATGTCACGTTACTCAGGCTCTCTCTCTCTCTCTCTCTCTCTCTCTCTCTCTCTCTCTCTCTCTATATATATATATATATATATATATATAATAATTATATTATATATATATACATATATATATCATGATATAACAGCGCAACTCTCAAATAATTTTTTTTCTTCCATCAATATTTGAGATACAAACATGTAGAATACATCATGTGAAAGGTCTTGTCCTAAGCTTGCAAACGATGGCTTCATCGTTGTCGTATCACGACTTCTGTTGGCGGAGAATGACAATACAAGTTGGAGTGTTTGTCTCTT